>VZUI01043620.1:0-247065 GCA_013401135.1 Cettia cetti | reverse complement strand
TTAAAACCACCAGAAAAAAAAAAAAAAAAAAAAAGGAGAAAAATATTATCAGTCCCTCTGAATTTGAAAATAACTGTTGAAGGGAGTCTCACATTTAAGTCTTCTTTTCAGGAGAGAAAAACATCACAGTTTCTAAGTAAAAATAAGTGGATGTAGGTATTACATATTGCCAACCAAAATGAGTGCTGAGAGTTCCCCCTCACCTCCCAAATGTGCAGGATCCTAAATACACCTGTTGTGGTAAAATATCTGGCCAAATGTAGAGGATGCTTAGGAAATACAGGGGAAAACAGTCAAACTGGCATCTGTTTACAAGCTCAGATTCCTGGCATGCTGCAGTTTAGGATCTTCCTGAGGTAGAGAACATTTGCCTGCGCCATAGTCTTGGAAAGGTGTTTATGGCATGACCTTAAGTCAGTTCTCTTGTGGAATCTGAGCCTGTTGTTTGTGTGAATGATAAAGACTTGCAGAGTTTGGCTACACATTGTGTAGAAAAAGGACTCGCGCTCACCCTCCTTTTCTTGTTGATTTCTTATAACGGTTTCCAGTTTAGCATTGTGAGCAATAGTGAGTTGCTTATTTACTCATTCAGTAATAAAGATGATATACTCTGCCATATTCAGCATTAAAAATGTTTAAAATATATATATAAAAATAAAAGAGGCTATATTAAGCATACCAGGCTTTGAAGTGAAAAGACCTTCATCATATGAAGGCTAAGTGTAAATGAAGTATGTTTGATTATTTTTGAAAAACCAATTCATCTAGTTTAATGTTATTATGCATTGTTTTTAGACAATGGTGATCTCAGCAAAAAGTGTGATTAACTTGGAGCTGACAGCTATTATTTATATGAAAATCTACTTGTATTCAAGAGTGGTATCATCTCTCATTGTTCCTGGGATAAGTGCTGCTTCAGCAAGACTCAGCAAATGAGAATTTCCACAATTTTGTGAAGAACCGAATGCCCATTGTAGTGGTTGTGCTTTTGTTTCTGCTCTAACTGTTGAATTAATTGGGTTTACATTTGGAACAGGATGAGATCTTGTACCCCATCAGTTGCAGATCTCCAGGTGACAGGTGGTAATTTCTGAAGCAATAGGCAGCTGTGTGCCTTTGATGCATAACTTTTGCCTCCCTCCTGTTCCCCCCTTGTTAGAGTTCTCCCAATTTCAGATGTCTATAAAGCACCCATTTCTCACAGTAAAATCACAGTCTGCCTTTCCCTATCCAGCTCTGCCTGGACTGTATGTCCTTATGTACTATGCAAAATGTATTCAGAAAGTCTTATTTTGGTTCAGGACTGCTGCTTTCTGAAGGATTCTATTTACTCACAAACTCTTTCAAAGACTTAACCATGTATGAGGAAGACAGATTGTTTTGGAGAAAACCTATCTTGAAAAAGCCAAGAAGAACCAAGGAAACCTAACTCAGTCTGTACAGACACCAACACCTAGACAATGACCTGTTCTACTTAACAAAACTGGAGAAATAGAAATACAGGGCTAAAGGGGTAGTTGGACATCTAATGTAACTAGAATTAAGAGACACTTCTTGTCTCATGATGTCTTAACTTTTTAGAAGCTTTTCTTCAGTTGCCCCAGGGCAGCTCTTCTTTCTCAAAGTTGACAAAAATGCCCTTGAAAGGTAGCTCTGCTTCCTTCACAAGGATTTGTGCACTTGAAGGTTTCTCTATCCTTATGCCTTTTAATCTAACAAAAAAACCCAAACCAAACTTACTGGTTTAATGCATAGGAATGCATAAGGCTAAGGAAAATGATGTTGTCTTTCAAATCTGTGCTTGTCGGTTGTTTTCTGGAAAGAGGTGGCAGTGTCTTCCTGAGCAGATTGCATTCTTTTTAAGAATTATAGGCATATGGTGAGCATCCCAACTGTTTTAGCATAACATATTTAAACCAAAAGTGTTGGTGCCTCATCATAGTCACATAGTTATCTCACAGACTACATTCATAAAATTGTTATATTTCAGTATTCATAATGCTGCTACAATTTCCATATCTATTATCTTTCTATATTATAGTTTACAAGGATCCTGTTTTCAATATCAGTGGAGAGGCTTTTAACATTTCTGATAAACGTAAATAGGTAAAATAAAAGTCTAGAGATTTATCTTCATGGAACTATGCAAGACATTCAAAAGAACTCAACAAAACTAAGAGGAATGCAGATGTTTTTTCTTTTCAATGACAGGGAAATTTCTAGACATTTACAAATGCCATTTTGGAGAGGGAGACAGTGAAAACATCAAGCTATATTTGTTTTTAGAATCTGGTTTTAGTTCTATTTCTCAGGGAGGTGTTTCTGGTTTGAATAAAGATTACTGAAACTTTCTTTGCAGCATCACCTTGCTTGTGGCTGCTTCTCTGGAAGGGTTGGAAGGGTGAGAGCTCGCTACAGTCCTTTTATCATGGGCAACACAGGGCAAATCCCAGGCTGGTGTGGGCACAGCAAAAGGAGGTTGATGCCTCCAGTTCAGGAAGCTGAATTCTAGCTCTAGTACTGCTTCAGGCTGTTTGTCAGCAATTCATCTCAAGAACATTGCCTGTAAACATTTTTTTAAATTATTTTTTTCATGTTGATGGTTACAACACAGTCTCTCCCATCCTAATTCACTGCAGGAAAATAGAGAATATTTCAGCAAGTTACTCAGTTGTAACAAATGTACACAGCAGATGTCGTGTGAATTTTCACAGAACAAAAAGAGGTTGTCATGTTTACAAAATCATAGTATCTTGTAAATGACCTTTAAATACATGGGTTCAGTTTTAGAAATGTGTATCAATTTTATCTATCCAATTTCTTCTTTATAGGGTAATCTAATAATTCTGTTCTACATTAATTACCTGTGCATTTATCCAGTGGTTTTTATGTTAACAACTTATCAACCATTAGGATTAAAAAAAAAAAAAAAAAAAAAAAAAGCAGGAAAGGCTTTTGTAATTCTAAGTCTTGTGAAGGGTATGCAGACTTTGGTATAGTCCAAATTCTGAGATACAATATTTGGAATTTTTTCAGGACATGTCATCTCTGACTGATTGGATGGTTTAAAGGAGTCAGGAGCAGGGATTCAACACCTAGAAGAAATTGCAGAACTCTAGTGCTGGGGCAGAGAAGAAAACTTTGAGTGTCAAGATTTGCTGTGGAAATGAGTATCTAAAGAACCAAGGGGAAGCTTTGTTTCATGACAGCTGCAGAGCACAGAAAATGATTTCTCAAGGCATGTCTCATCATGTAAAGCATGATTGTTGAGTACGTTTTTAGGCCCTGTAAAAATAAGAACAGTTATTACTAGGTATGTATCCAGAAGTGGATCACAACAATGTTGAACCTGAAAAGCAGGCAGACTGCTTTATGATTTCTTGCTTCTCTGCCTCTTTGAAAAGGAAAACAGTGCACAAGTCTTAAATGAATTGAATCTGACATCGCTATCCATCCTCCTTTTTCTCCTTAAGCCTAGTTCATGTGAACTATTGATGTTCAGAAAAACTCTGCAGTTTTGTGAGTTCAGACATTTGTAAAACCACTGCAGAGTGCTTTTTCTTTAACTCACCCAGAACCTTCCAACAGTAATGCAAAGGTTATTTGAAACTTGGAATACCACAATTGAATGAAAGTTTTGAATCAGGCTGTGGTTGCTTTCCCTCCTGCATCATCAGTGGGACATCACCACTTCATGGTTTCCAGCATCCTTCTGGAAATAGAGCAGTGCTGTTGAACAGGGTCCTCTGAAATGCACAGTCTCCACTGGTCTCTCAGGAGTGTGTTTAAGAGGGGGTTTTGTCGGCAATACTGTCTGCATTAATATTTTATAACTTTTTCCAAAGGCATGAGACCAAATCACTGAACTTTCTTCATTAGTGAGAGGGGCCATTGAGCTAAATGGAAGAAATGAGGCAAAAATTGTTCCTAAAGGATTTCTAAATGGGAAAGAGTTTAGAAAAATAACATTAAAGCATAATTTCACACCCCAGTGTCCTCAACTGACCCCAGTGGTTTGAATTAACAACATTCAATTAAGATGAACATAGATGCTTGGTTACTTATTTCAAAGTTCTCTTCTTTTGATCCCCATCACTGACATTTTGTAACATAGGAAGTTTAAATGAAGCTTAGGATCAAAGTTTCTGTGAGTATATAAAGCTAGATGCTACAAGATTGCTTAGAGGCCTAGAACTCTTCCTCTCTGGAGTCTGTTGCGCCTTCTATGACTCCATTTGACAGTAGCATATCTCCCATTCAGAACACAAGATATGTCTTCCTTTATATCAAAGGATATATGATAATTAGCATGATTTATGTTACAATTTAATTTGACACCCCCCCTCAGCTGGTGGGGATGAAGCCTTATTTCATTACAAGAGGGAATTTTTAAAGTGAGACAGGATTATTATCCTCCTTACTACTGCTGTGCTGAGCCACCCTCCCCTCTCACCATGATTTCTTTATCCATTTCTCCTTTTCCTTTTCTCTAATCTCAAGGAACTCATCACCTTCAGCTTCCTCCTCTGTGTGCAGGAAAATAAAAAGTCCTAAATTATCAATCTACAACCAAAACAAAATCAACCCAAAACAATCAATGTGGACTCTGAGTGGGGAAGGGGGGAGACAAAAGGATAGTAAAGGCTAAGGATTAAAAAGGAATATGGAGGATTCTCCTATTGAGTCACAAATTTCAGAGTAGACCCCTGGGCCAAACTGTGCCCACACTTGACCAACAGTTTATGCCTAAAGTCCCAGCAGCTCTTAAACCTCACCAGGAATGGGGGGCTGTCAGCCCAGGATCCATGCAAGTCAAAGGAAGGTAATGCCTCATTTGTGGAATT
The DNA here is from genome assembly GCA_013401135.1 of Cettia cetti. NCBI lineage: Eukaryota > Metazoa > Chordata > Aves > Passeriformes > Sylviidae > Cettia > Cettia cetti. Next base: position 242,221 of record VZUI01043620.1, on the reverse strand, counting down.
TGATTATTTCTGCAAAGCATTTCCTGTGCTGCTGTTCACAACTTCTGCTTAGCTGACCAAAATTCCTTCTGACATGCCAGTTTTAAGGAAATAGCTTTAAAATTCCATTTATAAGTGGTAAACTCTTCTGGTCTCTCTTAGAAGCCTAGTCCTAGCAGCTCATTTGAAGAGACCCTGAGACACAGATGGTGCTTTGAAACTGAGAGCAGGAGAGCTTTCAGATACACTATTTAGTGTGACAGAAATTCATTTCATTATGTCAGAAAAATAAAACTTTGAAAAGAATACATTGCAACAGGCATACTTATGAATTCACAAATTGATGAATTATTGATTATGCCTATCAATGCAGAAAACAAATTAAAGATAAGGGGAAAAATATTTGGAAAGCGTGTTCGTTCCAAATGCATTATAATCATGGTGTAAATTCTTAGAGAAAAGCTCAAATATTTTTAAAAGGCAAGACAGTCACACTGCTTCAGATCCATCTTTCTGGCAGTTGTTAAAACAGCTGCTATACATGAAAATGCATTTTGAAACGGTGCGTGGGTATTTGACAGGAGAAAAGGCTTAATGTTAAAACACAGAATACAAGGCTATGGGAGTATAAAAATTAATTAAAAGTGAGAAAAAGGTGGTTCTTTCTAAACAGGCATACATGAGAACAAAATGTGTTTGCAGCTTTCAGTCCCCAAAGAGTTTGGTTATGAGAAGAGGCAGGCTATAAACATTTGAAAAGTGCATTCTGAAAGTGATTTAAGTATTCAGTACAGTGTGATGAGGCCCACTCAGGAATAAAATAATTACAAAGGGAAACTACATCAGTCCAAAGAAAAATGGCAGCCTCTTCTCATCTATTATTTGTAATAACTTCCCAAAGTTCCATCATCATCACTTTCTTTAAGCAAAGTTTTTTAAGTGAAAAATTTTAAATATAACTGACATACCTTCATTTTAGTGTTGTATGTTAACTACAAATGTCATTTATAATTATTATATTTGGAACCAATCCTTCTTTATACTGTCAAAATGTGCTTTTAAATATGTCCATTTGTCTTACAAAATCTTTTTAGGGAATGTCAACTAAATAGATTTGAAATCTTATCAAAATTATCAAAACAAAATAGCTTATTTTAGTCTGTATTTAATTTAGCTCTACTTACACAGAAGCTGCTAGAGTATATGATGGTTTTAAGAGTGGGAATTTTATAACACATCTGCAAATTATTATGCATAAAATCCATCTCTTAACTAATTAGCAGTCTCAACATGTTTCCTGAAGTATAAATGAATTATTAAATATTGGCTCTGATGAGGAATGATTGAAAAGAGAAGTATTTCTTTAGCCATTATGGTTAAGGATCAGAAAAAAGGAAAGCTAATTCAACATCAATAAATAAAAGGAAAAGTGCAGATCAGTTTGATTTTCTTGATTTCCAGCTGTGTTCCCCAGAAGATGCATCCTGCATCTGTTCTCTTGATAGTTCTCCCCAAAGAAAGAAGGGTTAGACACAGAAATAAAATTACAAAATTCTTAGTTAATACCATAGCAATCAGACTCATCTTTACATATTTTTCTTTTATAAAATGAACTTTTTATAAAGATCATGTGGTCTTTCAGGTACAAAAAGTAATAATTTGACCACTGCTACTTTTTTTGCCCCTCTTTGGGAGGAGAAAACATGTAAACCCCATAGCTTTGGATTTTGTCTGCATGGTTGTGCTGTGCAAGGCTGTGCTCTACATTTTGTGCTTATTTGGTCATGGGAGCCTATTTTTCTCAATGAAATTCTGAGCTCTGGCATAAAATGAGACTTTTATTAAATACGTGAAATGAAGGGGCAGAACTGTTGAAGGGAAACCATGTCAGAACAAATTGTGATTCTACACTTCTGGTGTCTCATCAGAGCTTGTTGTTAGGGCCCAGTTCCCCTCAAAATACACACTGGCTTTGAAGTAACATCACTTGATGTCCTCACCTGTACCAGTGGCTCTGATCAAAAGTCTCTTTGTCACTATGTATTTGGTGAAACAATCAAGCTGAATCCCTTGAGGGGTAATCTTTGGGAAGAAACAGTGTTCTACCGCCGGTAAAGGGAGTTGTAAATGGGTTTCAAATGGATGTTGTTCTAGGGCAAAGAGAAGAATTCACCCTGTAAAGGAGTATCCATGCTGAAAAATGCCTTGCAGAAAAGAGAGGTGTGTTAGGAGGCATAGTTTCAGCATTGTTTTAATTTTAGATAAAGACTATATATTTTAATTTTATGAGTATTGGTATAAGTGGCACTGCCTATTTTAGTGTCTTACCTTTGTTCTTATTAAACTTACTTGATGCTTCATATTGATTTGGTCATTTACTCTCCTTAGTCTGCATCCTTATGCTGCTTATCAGTATTGCTTTCAGGTATGATTGGCTTCAAGAGAAAGCACTGGAAACAACTCAGTTTTTCTAAAGTCATTCTTAATTCATTATGAGTCCTAAGATACTCAAAGCCATGCATTTTTTAACTTTTTGTTGCCTATATGCTTTCACATAAGCAATATGTGAACCATGTTCATTTTGCATTGATTCTGGATTGGCTGAGGATGATAGGAAATCATCTTACTTGAACTAGAGACTTGTAGAGGATTTCTCTCTTTTTAATATGGAGATACTAAAAGTTTAGAGGGGTGTTGATATAAATCAAGAAGTTTTTCTTCTTGATTTGATAAAATGTCTTTTATATTTTAGCAACTTTTTGAAGGTGCAAGAGGTCTCTAAAGTATAATACAGAAAATGTTATTTCACTCTTATTTCCAATCAGTTCTGCCATAATCTGTGAATCAGGAATAGTTGTCTAATGCCACTTAAGCATCTAGGCTTAGTTACGAAGAAATTGAAATAGAAATACAGTGTAGAAATAGAAATGCAGATTGTCAAAACAAACTTGCTGCTGATCATAGCTTTGAAAAATAGAACTTCTTGGATTGTTTAAATATTTTTTGTGGTTTTCCTTTCTTAATAAATCTAGACAGTAGATGCAAAGTGCTTTTATTTGTTCTCTTTTATTAGTTAAACACTTTCAGTACAGCTTTTCAGCTAATAGGTTGTAACAAATATTTAACTTCCTTTTATATAATTGTGAATGAGGATTATTGAATATGCTGGTGGGTCGTGGTAGAAATTGATTTAGGCACTCATCTAAGTTTCAGAGTACTTTTTTGTTTTGTTATTTTTTCCTTTTTTTTTCTTTTAATAATTATATTTGAGGTTTGCATTTTATTCTAGTAACACAGGTTTGATTACTTGTATGCTATTATGACCAGCCAGCAGAAGATTATAGTTTGCTCTTCCTGTTCCCATTTTCAGCTTGAAATCCCTCTTTATTTTGTGTTACCAGTTTAAATAAACTGCTGTGCCCTGGTTCTGAGCATGAGGTGTCCAGCTGCCTGCTGGGTTAGATCACCTCAGCCCTTTCAGGGGAGTTCTCTGCCCCTGAGTGAATAACTGGGCACTCTGAGGAGCTCTGGGTGATGCTGCCTTCCCAGCAGCCTGGTTTGTCATCCTCTGACCCTGTGTCTGTGGAGAGGATAGGGGAGCACAGCAGTGGAATTATTTTCCCAGACCACAACAGCACAGCTGCTTGTATAGAGGAGTCATTTTGTCAGTCCTGGGCACATTTATAGTGAATTATTGAATCCAGCAGCATCACGTTGAGATTGATACAATGCTGTGCACGGGGTTGTGCTGTCCACAGTTGAACAAAATAGAAGAGAGTGTCCACTTTGGCATCTGGAAATCCTTAATGTGCAAGCTCTAAAATGTGTACAAAAGGCACCACGGATAACAAAGTGATTCTGTCTGTAGTTCTGTTATTCACATGAACTACTTATTCAAAGAAAGTAATCAAAATGGGGGGGGGAAGGCAGGGGTAGTCTCCATTATCTTAGGGCATGTTCTCACATTTTTCTTCAAAGGCATTGCACTGAGTGCTTTATCCTGGTCAGCTGAGATGAAGTGTTTGTAGGGCCATGGGGACAGCATGTCCAAGTAGCAGAGAAGAAGTGCACAGCATTTTGTATATTTTGTCCATTCAAGAAATAATTTGGCTTTTGACCAACTTCTGTGGCTTTTTTTTGGGTATTTTTTTACATTTGAAAATAAATACTCAGCCTTAAGAATTCTTTTGTTTGGATTTTAGAGACAGAACGTAAACTGATGACAAGGAAACAATATCTTGCTCTCCTATAACCTGATAAATATTGTCATATTTGGGAACTTTGGGACAAAATGTAATTTTCTTGTAGCTTTTAAAGTATTAGTATTTCTCCATAAGCAGTATAAACACCAAAAGGCAAAATATCTTTGGGATTCTCTTGGTTTCCAATGACAAAGGGATTATAAAATATAAATACACCCTGTATTTAAACTGTAGAGTTTGAATTAGGAACAGTAGGAATCTCTTAACCAGACTACATAATAGTTATTTTTACATTTAAGATTCTTTTTTTGGGTTGGTTTGGTTTTAATTACATTAGGAAGGAAAATTCTGTAAAATCTCAGGTAGAATCTTTTCTTTATCCGTTTTCATTTCCAACATTTGAATGCTTTTTATCTATGGGAATTCATTATATTATTTTTTAGCTTGTGCATGATCAGCAGTTGGCAACTCTGTTCCTATTCAGTCTTCTTTTATTGGAAACCCTGCGTAAATGAGAAAGATAAGAACTTGATTTCAAATCAATATTTGTTAATGAATTAAAATAAGCAAACAAACAAAACCCCAGAGAACAAATCAACAAAAAATGAACACTACGCCAGCAATGTGCTCACCTGGGTTTGCTTTCAGTAGAAAAATAAACCAACCACTTCCTCAGAACAATATCACCACTTCACTTACTGATGTCTCTGCATTTGGGTCCAGAGTGAATTAGACCCTCAGCAACTCATGGAAAGGGGAAAAATAAATATGTATTTGAGGAAATTCTTCTCTTACTGAGCTCATTAGTTTATCTTTGGCAGCCCCTGCCTCTGTCCACAACCACTGCAGGGTTGGTGAGGCTGGTCTCAGCCTAGGACATTCAGTTGAAAGTATGCTTCCCTGAGAATTTAGTCATTACAGCAGGAAAAAGAATACTACAGTAGAAGAAAATAAGTAAGAAAAAAACCTATTTGAAAAAAAAGAGCAAAAACAAGTAACAACAAAAAAAATTTGTACATATGTTTAGAATTTCTTCTATGATAATTCTATGCAACAGCCACACTAAAATTAGAGTAATTTTGTGGCTCATGGATCTTTCCCATTGTAAATGATGTAGTGAGTCAGGATAGGTTTATGTGCTTTATCAGCACACTCCTGTCTTCAGTGGGAATTTATGATGCAGCTGTTAAAGCCTCAGACTCCTTGCAAATTTCCCTGTGAATAAAGTATTAGTTTTTGTGGTGGAAGTTATTCTATCTCAATACAAGCAAACCTTTATTCAGTGATTTTGTTTGTGGAGCCCTGCATAAAAGATTAAAGAATGTTTACAGTGCAGTCTTTTTGGAGAATTTGCATTTTTTTGTCTTCTCAAAAATCTGTAAAGTTCCTGACTGGAGAGGCAGCAGCCCCAAAGTAAAAGAATTTTTCTGATTATGTGTTTGTCTCAGTACAACTGTTTCAGGAATGGGGGAGGAATCAGCCTCTTGCAAGGAAGAAGTTGTTCTTTTGAACCAGTGCTTAATGTGACACTGTATCACACCATCTGTTTTATGAGCAGGAACTCCAGTGGAGCAGCTTGTGAAGTGGTGGGGTTGTTCAGGGATGGAAAAAAAAACCAAAACCAACAAAAAACAAACCTGTTAAATTTTGGTCTCTTGGGGGCTAATCTGCAGATGCTGTGAAATCTGTTTATTCTTTTGACTTTAGTGGAGCTCTAAGGATGTCTATCAGTTCAGGATCTTGCTCTCTTCCCCATCTATATTTCAACCAAGTCAAGTGAGAAATAAATCCTTGCTGAAGAGGCAAGCAATTCCCTTTTGCTTCTCTCTTGATTTGGATAAGATCTGGCACTTTGAAGAATTTATTAGATTTACAATGTCCTTTGTTTCTCTTTTTATGTATGGCAAGAAAGGCATTATTTCACCTTTGCTCCTGTCGATTATTTTTTTTTGTTGTTATAAAGAATCTGTGCCCTTATTACTTTATTAAATTTAACCTGAGATGAATATTTTCCTGCCAGTGTGTTCTGTTGTTTGACGAGTGTTTGAAAACAGAAAACCCCTCATCTAACCTCCAATTCAAAAAAGAGGAAATAGTGTATAAAGAATTGCATCAAGCACAAAGCCTGCTTTGACAGCAAAATATTCCTAACTGCAAGAGTCTTATAAAAAGATTTTCCACACTGTAAAATATATTCACAATTAAAATTATGTGGTTGGTCCAAGTCAAAAACTGTCTGGTCAAGATACCCCCGGGTCTGTTGTATGGCACCGGGCACTTGTGTTTGAGCAGCAGAACCACTCCCAGTGTAGCTCAACAACTGGATCCTGGTCACCTGTTATTATTATTAGTTTCCATTATAAAATTTTACTGTTATAAGTCATTGAACGAGGAGTAACCCTTTGGGTAATCTTTGCAACTTAATATCCAGAATATTAAATAGTAATTTGTGTGGGTTTTTAACACATTCGGCTTTTAACATGTATTCTAATTTTGGCTTTCTTGTAGTCTCAGAGTTCAAAAAGCTTTGGAAGTCTTTGGATTGCTCAAAAACCAGGGCTATGGATGAAGTTGTTTTGATAAAAAAACCCCCACACAGTTGAAAACAATGCTATCAGGACAGAAAGGCACAACAAACATTGTATCAAACCTGAATGAGCTGATAATGGTGCTCCCTGTGATGGGGATGACTCATTTGCAGAAGAAAAAAAAGGAGGGATGAGCCCCAAGAGGTGTTCTGCTATCACACAGCAGTTCCTCAATATCTCTGCTTTTGAAAAAATCATAGTCCACTTTCTGAACTTTTGAGTTTCACAGGCAATGTTCGTGCTAAGTGGAGTTGTTCGTTCATTAATGGAAAGTGTGAAAACCAAACTATTGCCCTTTCAAATGAGAGATATTTTTCTATAGCTAATACTTTTGATGTCTTAGAAAGCATCATAAAGTTTCCTGGTAGTTTAGGCACGTGAAAAGTGTCTATTTACATGGGAAGTGATAGATCAACTGCATTAGCTGTAGTGGAACAAGAGGGGAAAAAATAAAAGATAGATAGCTGACTGTCAGAGCAGTTTCTCACCACATAAAAATCAGAGAGGTCCATGAATTATAGCTGCCTGATGATATGTAATTGGGTCTGGACAAACATTTCAGAAGTAGTCATATTTTAAATATTGAGTGCTATCTCTCTCTCCTAGAAAAGAGGTTCTACTCCAATCCAACTGTTCCTCTCTCAGAGCTTGGTAATGTGTTACCCCCCTTCTACAGATAATATATTCTAAATCTGTTTTTCAGTTCCACAAAGCATAATTCTTTTGAAACCCGGCACTTTTTTCACCCCAGAACACTTTCTTCTAAAAATAGATACTGTTGTACTTCTAATAACTGTCGTTTGTTTCTCATGTAAAATTAAGATATTCTTTTCCCTTTATATTATATTGAAATATTGATGAAGTAGCATTCACTGGAAGGCTGACATTTCTTCTTACAATAGTTTTAAGTTTTCGTATTTAGTCAGAATTTAGTGTCCTCCCCTAATATTTAATTATTTTCAGAAGAAAAGTAAGACTTAAGTCTGGTTTAAAGCAACGCTTTTTTCTGTAAATGCATTATAAATTTTCTAATTTGTTTTAAGATAAACTAGGTAATACTTTTGCTTCTTTTGTCATAAAGAAGTGCATGCATTTGTGTCAAATTAGTATTTGCGTCTAGGCGTGAATGTGAGAGCTAGCATGTATGTGCATGGGCAACAGGAATTGTGCCTACTCTCTCTATCCTGGTATCCTCTGTTTTGTTGATTCTTCATTAATTATGTGCAGTCAAATAACAAGGAAAGTTAATTAACTGTCTGTAGAGAGCAATTATAACAGTGAACAGGAAAAAGAAATAGGTATATTTTTTTTATTCTTTAATTACTGCTTTGCACCATTTACCATTCCTCTACTAAATGTTTTTATTTTCTGTTTTAACTTCAAAGTGTAATGTTTCTGCAGAAAATGTTTTTGGATTGCCTTATGCATAGTGGTTATTATCCACCTGTCTCTTTCCTGCCTGAGCAGGGAGATTCCAGAAATGTATCTGACTTTAAAGCTTTTCCTACAAAGGCCTTCACTCTTATTATTAACCAGGCCCAGGAACTTTAATTTTCAAGTGTCTCTTGGAGGCACCTTTTTTACTTTATGTTGGCTTGGTCTTACTTTATTTCCTCTGCTGGAATATTTTATAGATTACATCAGACTACATCACGGAATCACAGAATCAATTAGGCTGGAATAAAGCCCTGAGATCAGAGTCCCATCCATGGCTAAACACCTCATGTCAATGAAACCAAGGCAGTGAGTCCAGTCTTTCCTTAAACACCCCCTGGGACAGTGACTCCAAACCTCCCTGGGCAGCCCATTCCAATAGCTGATCACCTTTTCTGTGAAGTAATTCTTCCTACCTAGTGTTCAACCTAAAACCTCCCTTGCCACAGCTGAGCATGATATCCTCTTATCCTGGTTTTCTGACAAATGATCAATTCTGCTTTTGGAAAGTATTTGAGTAACAAGCACAGTAGATTTCTCATGCAGAATGAAAAGAAATGAGGAGAATAAACTGAATTTTTGACACCTTCAGATATGATTCTGAAGGTTCACGTGCAAGCCTGGAGAATTATGTAGGGAGAAGTAGATTGTCTGAGCATCAGTCTCAGGAAGCTGCTGAGACAGACAACCAGCAAGGAGTATAAACCCAAGGGAGTGCCAGAGACTGTTCATCCCTTGATGATTTATATTTCAAAAATTAATATTCTATCTCTGCTTGGCATCTTTAGTCAATTCAGTGCAAATAGCCCATGAACATGAGTATGCAAGACTGTATATATTTACATAAAGCCTTATATGAAAATGTGCCCTGCTCCTTCTTTTTTTTTTTAATGATACATAAACTGTATCATGCTTAAACAGTTTATGCTCTTTTAACAGAATAAGGAAAATGTTCTTTATGTATCTTCAATATGCCTTCCATTTTAATGTTGTAGCACTTACAACATTATTCCTTTCTGGAAAAAAATACAGACAAACCTATACCAAACTTTTCTTCTCTGTCTCTCTCTTCAGCTCTTTCTGGCTCTAGGGCTAACAAACAGGGCCATTTCTTAGCCTTGTACTTTATTTTCATAAGCTGTTACTTTTGTCTTGTTTATTAAGTTATTTTAAACTAATGTGTCCTTATCATAAACAGGAAGTATCAATAATTCCTCTGTCACTTTGGCCTTGGAGACACTAGTGCTAGGATCTGTAGTGAGTGACTTTCTCTTGGGATCAGCACCTCGGGTCCCCATCACGTGTTGTCACAACTGTGCTCTGAAAATTTATTTGGAGCACCCCATAGCAATGATTTCATTAGGAATTATGCTTGAAAGGGGCTCTTCCTGAGACTTATTGTTGTTTACAAAGAAGGTTGTGTTCAGAACTGAGGGAATCACCACAAGAAGAAATATAATTTAGGTGTGAGGGGCAAAGGCTTTTTCTCCTATCTGTTCCACCTATCTGTGGAAGGGTGGAGAGATGTTTCTCGTAAAGTTTGTTATTTTAGGGTTTTGTTGTTTTTTTTTTTTTTTTCCCCCCTTTGGACCAAGGTAATTGTCAGCTTGATAACAGTTCCATAATCTAATTTTTAGGGTTTACATCTCTCCTTCATACCACCAGCCTTTTCAGAGTCTATCCTCACGCATGTGCACACCCCACAACCCCTGGGGCTGACACCAGAAAATCCTCTTATCGCTGAAGTTCAATTTCCAAAAAAAGAGCATCTGAGATTGCAAGGCCAGTAAAGTCCATCTCCCTCCTTCCTCAGGCTGCAGAAAGGCCATGAGAATGATAGGAAGGAAATATTGCCCCACTGCTCTGTCAGCTGTGACAAGGGAGGGCTTGTTGATGATTTGACAGGTCTTTGGAGGAGCTGATAGATTTGATGCAGGTCAGTTCCCAGCTCAGGCTTCAAAGTTCTCCAGACACCAACACTGCTTGATGAAGGAGCCTGAAAGAATTCAGCTCAAAAAGAAATCAACCAGAACAACTTTTCAACCTAAAGGTGGAAAAAAAAGGAAAAAAGGTAAATATTCAGAGCACTCTCTGGAATGCTCTTGATTATTTCAGAAATATAAAGGAATGCTATCACTATTTCAGCTTCTGCTTTTCAAAGGCAATTCAAAATTATGCTGAAATTCAGAGGATAGATTTATTAGGTAAATCGAGAAGTAAACATAAAGTTTAACACATGTTAAGAAGGGGGAAGGCCTTATCAAATCCTTCAAAACTGAGGATATATGTGTAAGTTTTGCCTGGGTAATTAATAAACATTTTTTTAGCCATTTGGAAAAGTGAATTTAAGGCAGTGAATACAGTGAATTTAAAATTGGGTGCCCATCAAAGCAAATGAATCAGTCTTTGTAGTCTAACCCTAGAATTCAGATTGTTACAATGCTATGCAGAGGATCCAGCTGCAGGAAGCTTTTGTTGAATTCATTTTCTTTAAATTGTAATCCTATATGAACTCCCTGTAAACTGTAACGAGAGTAGATTCAATCATCAATTATTTTGGGGGAAAAAAATGCTCTTTATTGGTTGTCTGCAGGTCATTATTTTGTCAAAATGAGCAGACATGAAGGAAGGGGGGTAATTTTGATGCCAGCATTCCAGTAGTGCTGCAGCCTGTCTTGCTGTGCGTGGTTTGAGCTGAAGAGGTTAACATGAAAAACAAATTACTGTGCTTTTCTGTAGTCTTCGTTAATGATGTACTTCACCAGAAAAAAGAAAGAGACAACAAGCGGGAACGGTACCAGCTTTGCAAGCTGAATTGGTATTCTGCTGTGCACAGGGCTTTTTACTCACTGGCAGCAAGAGGACTTGTTTTTTCCAATTTTTGGTGGTAAAGGGTCAGGAAACAGTATTAACTAAGGCAAGTGATTAGAAAGAATTAAATGGAAAAATTTTCTCTGCCCAGTAGAAGTCAGCATGAAAACTTTCTTACTTTGCTTAAGAGTTATTTCTTCCTCTCCCCTACCCCCACAATGATAAAACCTAAGTGCCACATGTACAAAGGATATAATTTCATCCTCAAAGTTGTTTCTTTTTATTCAGGTAAGAAAAATTTTTGTAAAAATTTTTGGCAGTGTTTTAAGTGTTTATTTTCATATGTGCAATAAGCCTTGCTCTAGCCCTTAAGAATTTTAAGGAATGGATGAGGGTTTGTTTTTTTCTGGTGTTGTTTTTTTTTTTTTACCTCTATATTGTCCAACAACTTTGCATTCTGGAGAGTAATTTGGTAAGTCAGCATGGCAGCAGATATAGAAGAATAGCAGCATCTTACTACTATACTGGGGTTTTTTCTGTTCTCAGCTTGCCAAGACTGGCACAAAATTTTGTGCTTTCTGTCCTCTTCACAGTACTTGAAATCAGACATTTTCAAGTTTCCATTGTCCCACATCCTCTTTAATAATGGTCTTATTAGAGAAAAAAATCCAGGAATTGCTATCATTTATTTTTTCAGTAAATGTCAGTATTTTGTTCTTCTCTTTAAGGTGTAAAATGCACAGGTGATTTACACTGGCTTTCCAAACTTTTCTGTTCTTGTATAGTGAATTTTAAGGTTATTAAGAAATATTGAATTAGTGCCAATAAAACCTTTTGAATTCTTTATATGACAGGTTGTATTGGGGTACAAATTTCACCTCTACAAATTACATTATCTTTATTTCTCTGTTTTCTAGGAAAATACTGGAATTAATGGAAGTACCCTTTGTAATTTAATTTCCATGTTTCCATTCTTTGGGTCATGAAAGAAGGAAGGGTATTTTTTGCCTTTTGCCTTTTCACTGACTACTCTCTCTACTTTTTAAAGTTACTTTGTCACCCACCATCCATACACATGCCCCAAATGGACATTTTTCAAAATTAAATTATATAATGATGGAAGAAATAGTTAATCCTGTCAGTCTTAACACTTTCAAGAACATAAAATTATAAAAGACATTTGTGCTATCAAATACTCTTTTTCAGTAACCATGGGAACTAGAACTGTGCAGTATTCCTCTTAATGCATTTGGGGTGGTGTCCACTATGGGCAAAGAATAGATAGATCAATAATAATGTACATGAGTTGTTCTTTTAGAATAAAACATATTGCTATTATTTTGTTGAGAAGAGTCCTCAAAACATTTGCTTCCCTAGTGATTTTACATATCAAAATTTCCATTTATGAGCTCTAAAGTCAAAAATTTTAACAGGAATTTAGGGAGGAATTAGCACATGTTATACCGTGATTGGGGGGAAAAATGCAAGTTTTCAACTCATGATGAATACTTGTTTAGAAAAAATAGCCTGTCCTCTTTCTTTGGATTATAGGGATGCTTTCTATACAAGCATATTGCGGTAAAAACACGTATTTACTTTAGAATTTACCTCTATAGGGTATTGAAGATGCTCTTTCCTCATCAGTTTTCCTGTATAATTGACCAGAACTTTAAACTTGAAGAGATGATTTAATCAAAAACTGGTCAAAGAAAGATTTTTTTACAGACTGTGTGAAACAAAAACATGGGCACATTCTTTAATGAAGATTTTACCAGCTTCTCTTTTAAATGCTTTTTGTTACAGATTTGTTTTAAAAATGCAAAACAGTGTTTATTTTCTTCCAATAATTTCATTGCTATTAAAAATTCAAAGCTGAGGAGCTTGATCTCCTAACTTCTGTTTTATCCCCAAATATAACCTACAATGGATTCTGTATACAGAAATTTTCCAAGCAGCCCACGTCACCTCCTGCATGCCCAAGCTCACAGCAGATCTTTCTGCTGCCAGTGGAAATGGGACATGTTTACTTGCTGTTTATACTTTGCTTTCACATTCAGTGTTGCTTACTAAGAGGTTCCTGAACACCTCACAGGCACAAATATATAAAGATAAATAGAGAGGGGAGTTAGTTAATGGTAAGTTTCATTTAAATCGTTTCCACCTGTTAAAATTAGAACCAAGTGGTAAAATAAATTCTGCAGAGTCCTTCTGGAGCATTACATCTTGCAATTAAACTGTGGTGTTTGTTAAGACTTGCAAATACAATTGATTTTCTTTTACTAGTGCATATTAAGGACTTTCCTATTATATTGCATTTATTAATTAGCCATTTGACACATTTCTAATAAGAATTTGCATCCTTTAGCCGTAAGCTATTCTCACAGTGCTTAAAAAAAAACACCTCTAAATCAGAAAACCACTACAAGTTTCAGAAGAGAATGCTGAACCCAAATTTGCTTCATTTCCTTCTTGGCCCTTGAGACCTTTGATGACTGTTCTCAGGCACTTAAGCCATTTTTCTTTAGCTGTTTTGCCCTATTTAAAGATATAAATCACCTTGCACAACCTATGCAGACAAGCCATTTAAACCTGGGATTCTTTTTTTCTTATCCAGCGTTTCAGAATTTAATAGAATTATCTACTGGGTGCTTTCCCAAGAAAAATTCTGGGAAGGCTTCCAGTTCTTGTCACCTTCTACTTGTGGTGGCTACCACTGTGGAGAAGAAGGATAACATTACTAATTTTGTGCCAGTCTTGGCAGGCTTCCATTAGTTCTAATGTAGTCATGAGACTGTTGTGGATACATAAGCTGGTTTTTACTTCCTTTTGTAGTCTTTTGCTATTTCCTTCCTCACTTCCTTCTTTCCCTCCCTCTCCTCCCCCCACCGCCCTCCTCTCCCCTTTTATGTCAGGTAAATTCAAATTATAGCTATTATGATGTTCAAGCTGTGCTTTTCTGCTGACCATGCCTATTAAGCTGCTTCATTCAAAACTGCCACATATAAATCCCTCCACAGTAAAATTCACACATTTCCCCATTATGGAAGTAATTTTTTCCCAGATTACTTTATCTAAGGATGTGAAGATACTTGAGAGTCAGCATGTTTTCTTTGGCAATCTGTGTGATGCAAGTTTTCATTCATGAGGTGCAGAAGTAAACAACATTAGTCAAATTAAGTATTCTTTCTCTATGTAGTCAATAAACACACTTTCTTCTTCAAGCATCCTTGTTTTCCAGAAGTTGTAATACTTATGCCTGTGTTCTCAACCCATATTTGTTGTTAATGAAAAAAAAAATACAGTAGTGCCTTCCTTATATGTACTGGTTTTGTCATGTAAACTCTAAACTTTATCAGATAGTGTGGAAGATACAGAGAAATGGGTTTTGTAATGAGGTTGTAGGATTCCTGCAGTAAACCTGAATTTTGAATTCGTATTTGTAATTTCAAAATATTGTAACTGGAATATACAGAACTAAATTTTGCAGCAAAATTTTGGCCTGCCTCTTTTCCAGTGTGTTCTGCATGACTTCTATGTCTTCTGCATAAGACTGAGGGGCATGAAATAATTCCTTAGCCAATCAGGTATCATTTTTTGTGACTTGAGAGTTCACAGGGACAGATGTCATGCATGATTTCAAACATATAGACTTTTAGAGAAACTTAGCAAAAAAGATACAAACATCTATTTTGAAGGAAGACCTAATAGATTTTGTAAAAGCCTTTCCCATGATATCTACTGCAGCAAAATAATACATCATGTTATTTTAGAGAATTTGGGAAATTTTATGATTCAAAAGTAATCTAATTTTGACTGTTTTGCTGGTCTATTTTCATCTCTTTTTAAAATCAGTTCAATGAATTGGATATCAACACTTTATACTATTATTGTGCAGAACCTGTAGCATCAGGAAAGTTATCAGAGAAGTGGAGTCTGTGGTTAGAGGTGGAGATTTTCTTCCAAAACCAGATCTGGATCACTAAGGTGATAAAGGAGCCAAAACACAAAATATTAGTTACCTTAAATTAAAGTAAAACCCCACTGCACTTTTATCTGGTGTGCTGAGAAATAAAAGAAGATATTTAAGGCTTCTGGATGAATGTGATTGCATTTTATCACCTGCTGGTCCTAAAGACAGAGTTCAACAGGTAATTAACACTTAGCAGTAGCACAAAATGAGTTTTTGGAACTGTTTGGGGGAGTAGGAGCTGAGTTAACACAGAAGTGACAAACGAGTGGACTGCAGTTAGTTTGAAACTCTGACAATAAATTAATGTCTCTCTAAATTTTCTCAAGTACGCTTGAGCATGTGGTTCATCCACCTAGTAATAACATGCATATAAGAAGAATAGGGTGAATTAAACTTTTTTTTTTTTTTTTTTCCCTCAGCTACTCCTCCAAGTAGCTTTATTTTGATGCTACAGTGGCTATAAACTTGCATGGGGCTCTCTCTCATTAGAGGTGTCAGCTCTTCACCCCATCTTATGAGAGAACTTCTGTTTCACTCTTCAGACTTGTCATCATGTCAAGCACTCTCTTAATATTTAGAGATGTCTTCACTTCATACATCACCAAAGCTTTTGCCCCAAATGTATCACAGGTCTGTAATGCTATGTAAAAGAGACAAAAAAAAAAACAAACAAAAAAACCCCAACAAAACCGAAACAAAAAACCCCCACCAAAACAACAACAAAAAATATTGTAGACAAACATTGCATTTTTGTTATTCTTTTTTTGTCAGGTGGAGTACAGATCTGCAAAAAAGAAATATATATATATATATATTTATAAACATAGAGTGTACAAAGAACATCCTGGAGATAATCTCATGAATAAAGGTGATTCATGTATATTTTTGTTACACCCTTAGGAAAATGAATTGCACAGGCATCCTTCTAGAAGGAAAAGTGCAGCACTGCTTAATGAGACTTTTGAATATACAGACACAGCATTAAAATAAAATAGAAAGACTGTTAGAACTCCCTTTTTTACTTCAGAGACAGAATAATGGTGCATTTTAAGCCATCATCAAATACACATTTTCTGCTTGGCAGCTGGAGATATCAGGCTGTGTAGAGTTGGTGAGGTGCATTTGGGAGTGATTTGTCTGGATGCAGTAGCCACCTCCACAGCCAAGGGGAGTTTGTGGCTGGAGAAAAGAGGGAACTGGGGAACAGGGCCAAAAGCCTGGAGAGCACGAAGGCAGGGGGAGATGGAGGGGTTGCTCAGCAACTTAGCAAAAGGAAGATGCAAATCCAATGATAAAATTTATACCCCATCAAGAGGTGGTGCAAAAAGTGTGGATGAAAAGTTGGTTGCTGTCCTGGAAGTTAAAAAAAAACAAAAAACAAAAAACAAAACAAAACAAAAAAAAAAAAAACAAAAAAACAACAAAACAACAACAACAAAAAAAAAACCCAAAAAAACAAATTATGTAATTTCTTCGGATATTTCTAGTAACAAATTGAGCTATTAACATTCTAGAATCAAATTACTATCCTTGTTTGTGGAACTGAATTATGCTATATAATTGTGTTTTGGTTTGCATGTGTTTTAAAACAAGATTAAAGTGCATAGAAGTCTATTGTCCTGGCCAGCAGAGTAGAGAATATCTTTGTCTTGAACAATCGTCTGGAAACCTAACTTACTTTCTCCTTAAGAGTTCTCTGGGTTTTTCAGTAACTCTTACATCTGTAATTTTTCTGCCCTTTGGGAAATATATAAAACCTTTTTTAGAGTACAGTTATGAGAGAATGTTTCCTATTCACTATTTGCAGTCACAGATGGGCACAGTTATCTGAAATAATGTTCAGCCTCTGGACAGCTCCAGATTTTTGTCTGCAATGGCAAATTACCTATCATTATAGATGTCTCTCTCTTAAAATTGTTGTGGGAATACTTTTATTTGCAGCATTACAAAAGTATTGGTTATAATGTGCAAGTTAAAGTGTGATTTTGGCACAGATTAAAGTTTGTCACTGACATTATGCCAGAGTTGCTTTTGTTCTGTTTTTCCAGTATAGCCACAGTAGATTAAGCAGTTCCTCACTTTGCAAATGGTACAAGGTAAAGATAAAGCATATCTGTTTCAGCTTCTACAAAACTTGAATATTTGCACTTAGTGAAAATTGTTGATAGCTTCAGCAAACAGAATTTAATACATTATTAATTTACTGTAATTAACTGGCTACTAGCCAGTGATGAAAGCAAGAGGTCAGATAGTTTAAAATGTTAAAATTTTGCTTTATTTCAGTTAATAACTTTGGTAAACAAGCATTTTATACATCAATTTAGGATTCAAATTTTTGTCCTTTCTTTTTGGTGCTTCACAGCATAACAGGAGATTGATAAGGTTACTTCCTTTCTCTCAAAATAATAATAATAATAAAAAAAACCCAGCTCTTCTTGGCCCTGCTTTCTGTGTACTTCCAAAGTCTGATACGTAACAGTTTTGATGTAATTGCATTCCATTACTCCATGAATGTGTAATCCCTTTCAAGATTCTAATGGGAAATATTGGAGCTGGATTAGTTAAATGGTCAAGTGTATCATCACATACTCTAGTAGTATCTCTTGGCACCAAAAATTGGCATTGGCAAACACAGTTCTAGAGATAAAGGATGAAGTAGAACAGTATGGAATTGTAATTATCTGTTCATTACCCTGAACTGTGTTCTTGTCTCTGAAGCAGGAGATCATTGCATTTATGTTATGATTTGTATTAGGGTGTTTTCTGTAAGCTGTGGGGATGAAATTGAGGAAGTGCTTTGAAGAGTTCATGGCAGCAGAAATGAGATTTGTTTTCCATGGGACAGAATAGAGACTTGTCCTTACCAGCTGAGAAAAGGGGAATATTCTCAAGTTTCACCTACAGTGGGTGACATGGGATTAGAACATGTGTGCCTTGCGACTCACTGTCATCTCCTGTGCCAGGTGCCTCTGTCCCTTTGCTTAAGTAGAGTTTTCTGATCTGCCTGCTATTCCTTGCAGCTCTTTCTACGGCTGCAGCAAGAATAAGAGGTGTTGAATTGTCCCTTTGTTCTTCCTCTTGTCATACCCTCTATATCAAACATCTGGAGTAATGCCTGCCTGCCTTCCATTGCTGCTAAAGAATCCCTCCTGTGGGAGATCTTGTTTTGATTATACAGTACCTTCTTAAAGGAAGCAGCATGCAAACTAACCCCCTCCACTTTCCCTAAAACCTGGAAGTTGTTAACAAGGTATTGCTCAGCAAGTCATCTTATCCATACATGTTACTTGAGGACAAAATATTCTCTGGAGTCTCCTTCCCATTGGTTTGTATTTCTACAAAATTTCCTAAAAAGAAAATGAGACTGCAGTTGCAGAGGAAAAACCAGCCCAACTTTGATGCAGCAATGTCTGGGATTTTTTATTTTAATTACGCCTTTTCATGGAAAAATGAACAGTCCTAATGATATTCTGGCATCCAAAATGCAAAATCGGCCCCACATTTTGTCTTAGGCCTCAATTCTGTTTTCAGTACCGCAGTCTGAACCCTCAAGTAGAAAGTTTGGAAATCCCAGGTAAAGCAGGCTGGAGAAAGCACAGGCATAGTTGTGACAACATTTTTGTGACCATGTCTGATGAACCCTTTGCAGAGTGCCTGTAAGGAGGTCCCACGCTGGCCTGCCAGGTGTGCAGATCTGATAGTGAGAGCACAAACAAGGGCTGCACATGGTTCCCGTATACACACAATCCCAGTATTAGGAGATTGATTTCCCAAGAAGATACTTGCCTTCTAAACTTCTGCCCATTTTTGTCTAAATTAAAATCCATTTAATATCCAAATAATTAGAATACGAGAAATCTCTGGAAGTCTGAGCTTTTGCTTTAGTTTCAGATCACTAAAGGAGTGACCTTGAAAGGAAAATAAATCTGCCTTATCTGTTCTCCTCAGTATTCCATAAATATGTGAAGGAATAAAATGGCTGTCAGAGTTACAAGATTCTAGCAGCAGTATTAAATGCACACAGAAAGCAGGGAATGAGGTTTTGCAGTTTTGTTTTTGCTTTCTCCTTGGCTTTTTGAGGGAGTGAGGGGACTGGTTTTAACCTCGATCTGTTCCCAAGGATGGTTCAGTGTTGGATCTTGGTGATGTTTCAGTTCCTTTTGTTTGATAGTCTTGCACAATGCCTATATAAAGTATATTTTTAAAGGCTAACAGAAAGAGTAGTATTTATAAGATTTAAATATTGTTTTTACTCTGATGTAGATTTTAAATGATTAATGCTACTTTAACTGTATCTCCTCATTATGGGATGAATACGGGATGAGGGAGGAGGTGAATTTAAAGTTCAACATCTTTGCTGCGTTTACAAGGTAGATTAACCCAAAGTAGACAAGGTGCTTCTGGGTCAGAGTAAGAGCTTGGAGCCATGAGCCCTGTTGATTCCTGCTGAGCAGATGGAGAGGATCTGGCTGGGGGCTGTCCTTCCTACCCCACAGTTGAGAGTTTCTTTCCCAGGAGTGGGGCTGAGGGAACAGTGACATTTCTGCTCCAGAGCCATGGGAGCATTAAGGTAAACCAAGGGACATTTCAGTTTCTATGTGAGACAATGAGCCATGGCACCTGAGAGGGCTGATTCACAGTCCCTGCAGGACTTAGCTGCAACAAGGTAAGAAATTAGGTTCTGCATACTCTTCATTTATTTTAACTGCTTGATTGGGATGGGACAGTAACCTCTTCAGCTGCTGCAACTTAATCAGGCACGAGTCATGAATCAGAGACACAGAGCTGCTCTCCTGGGAAGTGGGGTTCATTTACATTCTGGTTCATTCACCCAGCCTTCCTGTTTGACACCCTTGGGTGGACTTGCCCCAGATCCACAGAACTGAGTTGCTGGCTCAGGGAGCAGTAGTTTTGCTCCCTCATGAAGCAAAACTTCCTAGCCTGTTATCCACACCAGATTCCAGTCCTGCAGGAGGAAGGGATGCAACTTGTACCAGGTTTAGTGGGCCAGGAACAGGCACGCAGTGGGAAGGAGCAGTCTCTGTATCCCATGGTTTTGAATGGTCTGGGTTCTCCTGGGGGGACCTGTGATTTTGTCTGAGCTTTGTGGAAGCTCAATCATACAACCATTTACCTTGGAAAAGACCTCTGAAATCATTGATTCCAACCAGAACCCAGCACTGCCAGGTTCACCTTTAAATCACATCCCCAGGCACCACATCTGCACATCAGTTCAACCCCTCCAGGGATGGTGATCCCACCACTTCCCAGGGCAGCCTGCTCCAGTGCCTGATCACCTTCCAGTGAACACATTTTTCTCAATACCTGACCTGAACATCCCATAGTGCAACTTAAGGCCATTTCTTCAATGACTAGGCCATTTTCAACTCTGCCTGGGTTATTGACTGCCTGCCAGGGTTGAGTGAGACCTGTTTCAGAGAAGCAGCTCAATGGAGAATCCTTAAAAATTTATCTTCTCTCTATTGTAGAATGACTTAAGCCTACAAAGTGGTTTTCTTATTCTGTGCATGCATGCTGAGTGTGTTTGACAGATTTGTTTAGAAATTGAATATTTGGGGGGTTGTTTTAAACTATTTGTATTGCACAAAGATAATATAAAGACTCAGGTGCTGTAAATTTCTTATCACATGGTTCTGGGGTTGAATTTCTCTTCTGTATCATACAAACTTTTTGAGTGTGTTTAAATGGATTCTTGACATGGCATTAAGGAAATGTCAAAGTAGACATCTAGTCCTCGTCTATAAGTCATTATTTAACAACTTCAAAGGTTTGACAACTACAAAGAAATGAAGCACAAACACCTTGGTATTGATTTTGTCTTTTGCTTTGTATCTACTCCATTAAATTCTATTGGCATTGACAACTGAACTCTTCTTCAAAATTCTGTGAGCTTTCAATCTTTAAGGACAGCTTTATTTCATTTTCACCATCTTTTTTCCTTCTAAAAGTTCTCTGTCATTAAACTATTACTGCAATCTCAAGAAGAACTCTTTGAAATGAAAATTCTTGAAGTCTATCCTTCCCTTGTGTCTGTGCTGAAAGATAATGCTATGGCAACATGTCATTGATGAGTTTAAGGGTGCTTGCTATCAATGGATTCTTGATACTAGATTTAGTTACCCAAGGTAAGGACTAATCATCCGTCACAAATGTCTGGTTTCATATAAAATAGATGATATAAAGAATATTTCCTTAAAAAAGATGTTTTCAACTGTATTCCACAGTGCACCTAGTAATACTAGCTGGGGGAAAAAAGCCCAACTTATACATAACTAGAAATCATTACAGTAGTTTATAGTATGCTATATGGGATGATATGTAATTTTAAAATGAAGAATAAAGAAATATCAGTAAACACTTTCAGAAATATATCCCCTCGCAGTGCAGGACAAGATTACCATCAAAAACCAGCAAGGGCCTTGTACACACTGCAGGTCACTTTGCTCTGGGTCTCCTCCACAATTTACAGTGTCTGAGACAATAGACAGAGCTGGTTTTTTTCCTGCTTAAGGTCCTCCTGCATAAAATATCAGGGCTCTTTTACACTGACCAGCTATTTATTTTGTAATATGAATATCAAAGTATGTGATGCTCTGTGCTGTGGCTGGAGTCAGAGGGTGCAAAATGTGCCAGGTTGGTTTGGGGAGATTCTCTTGGCTGATGGGAGGCAGTTGTCTGTGATGTTGTCTGTGCTGTGTCCTGAGAGCAGAGCTGGGAATAAATTGTCTGAAAAGATGGACAGAGGTTTTGCTTTGTGAATAGCTGGGTCGTTCATTCCAGAATAGAGTCTGGGATAAAAGTAACAAGCAGTGTGAACGGCCAGGGATGATTCAGTGCTCAGTGTCAGTTCTTGACATGTTTTATGTTAAGTGCAGATGTCCCTTCAGGGAAGTCTACAAACAATTTTGATGTGGAGGAACTCAGGGATTGCTGCAAAATATTGATAAAACAGCCTTAAACTGGGGAAAGTCTGGAAGCTGTGGTTGTATTTTATTTCTTCTTGTTTTAGGAGAAACTAGAGATGGTTTTGCACTGAGCATGTATCTCATAATATACATGTTATTTCACAAGCCTTGACCTCTGTAAACAAGAAACCCCACAACATTCTTACTGAGTTGTTCTTACGCTGTCCACTCTTGGAGCAAGGAATGTGGTGCAGAACCGGTAGGAAAAACAGAGATTTCCCATTCTAAGAGGGAAAGAGAGATGAGCTGTATGTTAAAGTGTGCAAAAGTTATATTTCTTATTGGGGGGTGAGAAGAAAAGGAATAGCAGGCAGTGGTATTTGCAGATTATATTTTAACTGCCAAGTTCAAGAATTGTTTCTGATTTTAATTTTCTTAGCTCTGGAGATAGTTCAAATCATCTTTCTCTAGTTTTGTGAATCCAGACCCTTACTGCCTTTGCTTCCATTTTGTACATTTAATTTCATATCAACTGGAACATATTAGGAAGGGATGCGCCTTTACTTTGGAAAGCTTAGGATGAAAAGAAAGAAATTAGAACTTTTAAACCTAAGTTTGATCTGATCAAAAATTATAATTGAAGTTTTTGATTTGGTTGCAGATGAAACAGTATTGAACAGAGACCTTCTTAGAGCTATAGTTTCAAAATGCCTTCCAAGTTTCTTTTGAGTCAAGATTTAAATTCTCCTTAGGAATTTTATCTATCTGTTTATTTTACGAACCAAAGTTGGAGTCACTGAAGAAACACTGTAGAATGGTCTAGTAAGCTGTGTTTTGAATTACAAAATAATTTTTAGGGTTTGTTGTTTTTTTTTGGTTTTTTTTTTTGTGATAGTAATATTTATTTACAATAGGAAACAGTAGAATTTCAGACAAGCACTGACTGTATTTTAACATTAATGTAAGCATTATCATTTTTGTTTTAGGTGAAGTTTCAGTGAGCGTGGATAAAATAGCAATGCCTTTTTTTAACTGTTTTACCTGCATTCCAGCCAGAATGAAACAAAGTAATGGAATGAAGACTATAATGTCTATTTTATATACCTACTTACATAATGAAAACACTGTGAATAAAAAAAAAAAGACCTTATTTATCCATCTGTATGGAAATGACCATAACTTTCCAGTTCCTTGATCTTTTTCTGATAATCATTAATAAAGGCTCAGTAGATTTCTTAGATGTTTCTGAGAGTAAACTTGCATTGGACATTGAGGTGTCAGAAACTCTGAAATGCTTCTAGTAGTTTAGGACATAGACATTTCTATGTGCATTTTATTACATCAAATTGAGTAAAACACAGTTTTAAATCTAACTGAAGCCATTGGCTTATCTGAGATTTTTTTTTTTTAAATTTAGTTCTGAAAACAGCAGCTAGCTAAAGAATTTAATTTTAGAGGCGAATCTGAGACTCTTTCCTTATTTTTCCTTTTTTTTTTTTAATTATTCTTCCATTTAATACTTGATAAGGTGACAAACTTGGATATTGTCATGAAGTAGTAAGCAGTTCAATGATTCTGCCTGTGTCCTTTAAGAAGGGGCCATTGTTTGGATTTCCAGGAAAGAGGGAACTATAAGCTGAGAAGCAGGAATTTTTTCAGCTGCCTAGAATCCCTTAGGCCAGATTCAGTATCATTTAGGCGGAAAAAAGACCTCTGAGATCACCAGGTCCAAGTAAATCCAACACTGTCAAGTCTGCTGCTAAACCACATCCCTAAAAACTTCACTTGAGAAACATAATTGTGGAGATTCAGAAAGAT
The DNA here is from genome assembly GCA_013401135.1 of Cettia cetti. NCBI lineage: Eukaryota > Metazoa > Chordata > Aves > Passeriformes > Sylviidae > Cettia > Cettia cetti. The sequence goes on along the minus strand of VZUI01043620.1, from coordinate 218,493 downwards.
GAAAGAAAGTCATGAAAGATGTAGCAAAGTTTAAAATGACTAATACAAGACCTAAAAGTAACCTAAACTTGATTTTGTGTTTTCAGATAGTTAATTTGAAAGTAACCTGTAGGAATTAAAAGCTTTTTCCTCCTCAGATGAGAGGTATTGTCAAATTGGTTGACACATTAAGGGCTGCATGTTTTGGGAGGCAGGAAGGAAGAACCTAACACTCAGTTTTTAGGGGAAGCTCATTTAGCCTTGCTCCCAGTAGCTTGGCTAGAAGGACAAGCACTTTTGTGTTCATCTGGCTTGAGTTACTGCTTTCTACTTACACCTCAAACTGCTGTCTGCATCTGTTTCTGCTGGAAAGATGCAGAATTTACTTGCAAGCAATGAGCAACATGAAATTGACTCTTATAGCAATTTTGTTCTGGCATTTACTTTTTAGGGACCTGGGGGACAGATACTGATACATGTCACAGCATCTAGAAAGCAGTTTGCTAGTTCACACACCAATTGATAGAATGCCACATGAACAGGAACTTTGCTGCTGTTTCACTAATGAGAAACATCATCTCTTCTTAGACCCCAAATCCAAACTTGCAGCAGGACTTGTTTCAGTTGCTTTAAAACATGTAGCTTTGCACTTGTTTCTCTATCATACAGTGTTCACAATCAAAGAGGTGCTTTTTTCAATCTAAACAACTTTATTCTAATTGCATATGAATATTTTCTGCTTGTGGAGTCTGAAAGAATAGCATTAAATATTACAGTGCTTTAGTTTGCTATCACAGTTTTATTAAAATGGACTCAACTGCCTATAAGAATTAAAAAGGAATAGTCTTTATTAAGCTACTCAAAATATCATCCCCAACTTTAACATTCAAAAGCTTCCTTCAGTTTTCTAGTAGAGAAGGAAACCTAATATCATTACAGAAGAGTCAATACATCTAGTCTGGGGAGCTAAAGGGACATTCAATTTCTGAGTCAGGGGGCTTTGACAGTGAATGCCCTTCTAGGAGGTCCCACTTGACTAAATTGACAGAACTCTAGCACAAATTTCTCTGCACAATCACACAACAGAGAAAATGCCCCTCAAGTACCCTTTTTCTAGTCATTTAAAGGTCAAAACTAACTCCTTTGGTTTCATTTGAAAGCCCACAGGTGTGGTAAGCAGCTTAGGTTACAAAGCTAATGACTGATAAAGTTGATTCTGCATGACAGAAGGAATACAGAGATTTCTCAAACAAGATTTAGTTTATCTCTATTGCTAGCCCTGCTATTTTGACCTCCAGTAATTGTGTGACAGCCGTTCAGATTTGCTAACAGATGTGTGGAAATGAAGAAACTTCATTCTTGGCTATTGAAATGAGGAGGAGGCGTGGGCAGGATTAGAGAAAGAGATACCACTTTCTTTCTAGCTATAAATAGGTGTCATACAAAGTTGTGCAAGGCAGAAAGTTTTCCTCTCCTCCATCTGGGCTTCTCTGTTTTCTGTCATGGTTGGATTGCCACAGGGCCACTCACCATGGTGTTGTTCTCAAGTTTCATCTTAAAGAAAAAAAAAAAAAAAAAAGTAGTTATTCTTGGAGTAGGGAAAGAAAAGGGAAAGCCTGAAGGACAAGAAGAAATCTTTCTGTAAAAGTGAAGTGATTCCTGCTCCTGACTCCCATGGCAAAGCTGCAGGGACACCTGGGGACTTCACCTCTGCACTGCCATACGAGGCTCAGAGCTTGGGAGCTGACCACTTCCACTCTGGCTGTCAGCAGAGCTGGGGGATTTTTAGAAGACTGGGAACTGAAATTCCTCAGGGGCTGGATAGACACACTGTCAAAGGACCAGAGAGGATAACTGTCAGGAATGGCCCAACACTGTACTTCATTTTGACAACTGAGTACCTTGGCTCAGTTGTGACTGACCTGCAGGGTCTGGTGGGGAAACTGTCTGGTGGAAAATTCATGACCAGTTCCAGCAGAGAGATAAATAGGTGGAGAGCCTATTTATCTCCCTATTTTGCCTTCTACCACTTGTACAAGTGGTAAATCTGCAAAGCCTCTCCTCTTTCTCTGGGTACAGCAGTGCTGTAGAGCCAGTCAGGAAAGTTAAGATCTCGCTAAAATTCGCAGTTACTGGTAGGCAGGAAGGGTACCATGAGATATCACCAGGTAAGCAAGTTCACTTTTTAATCAGGGATTGGGATGGAAGAAATCTATTAAAACCAGTCTGAGGTAAAGGCAAAAGAGGCAGATGAACTTGCTTGGTGAATGGATGAAAACAGAGGAGGAGAAAAGAACTGGAAGAGGAAGGGTTCAGCAAGCGTGAAGGAGAGCCAGTCTGAGTCTCCTCTTGTCTCTTTGTATTTGCCTAAAAGAATACTTCTTTTTCCTTTAAAACTTGCTAGCCTTGTTTTTTCCCAAAGTCCTACAGCCACTAAAATGGCGTGCCACACACTGAATACAGAAACTAATCTTTCTAGTAATTTTCCATTTCGTTAATGCTTGAAGTGCTTAACAGGCTACTTTTTTTTTTCTGGAGACAGTATTTTAAGTTGAATTTATTTGTATTTGAACATAGCTGATTTTTTCATATTAAATCTTTTTGCTGGTGGTGGTGATTGGACACTTGAGATTCAAAAACTGCAGTAAGTGTCACTTTTTTCCTTGTTAGTCTCTTTTTTTTTATTGCAATGCAGTTTCATTCTGGGCACTTTCTTAGAATTGTGACCATCTCAGATGATCAATAACCAGAAGTGTTGACTGATCAAATTAACATATAGAAAATCACAATATTGTAAATATATTGAAGTATTCTTATCATGGGAGGTCTTTAAACGTAATAAAATGACTCACAAGGCAACAGCCAAAAGCACCATAGTAAATTAAAATGTAGCATTAACAAGAAAGTGTACCCTAGAGCTGCCTGTATGGAAAATCAAGACTCACCAGAGCAACACTAACCACTTAAATTACTCCTCATAGATTTCAAGCATTCAGATATGACAACCAAATTGTTTTCACCACATTGTATTTCTTAGTGTATAGATGCTTTATCCTTACCTCAGAAGCATGAGGTTGAGAGGGAATTGACATCTTTACAGCTGCCTTTACCAGGTGTGAAGGCTTGAGGCCCATAATGCTAGGCTTTAATACATACATATATATATATATGTGCATTTCCTACTTTTTATATATATACATTTTATTGGTTGGGGTGTTTTTATTTTTTATTTTTAATATACTGATAATTCTTCTTTGATTCTGAAAGACAAGTGTGAGAAACACCTCAGTAAATTTATTTATTTAATTCAAAGGGCTGTAGTCTATTGGAGATGATCTGATGATGGGAACATAAATTCTTTAAGTAATGACTGGGAGTCCCATATGAAACAGAACACAATGGCCTAGCATTCTTCTATTTGCAGATAAATTAGATTTTTGTTGAAGATTGCAGTGTAAGTAGAATGATGTGAAAGATAAGAATGAATGTCAGCTGAAGGCAAGAAAATTAATAACTCGTGGTCAAGATCGTGGAATAACACAATTCTTCATATGCTCCTCTAAAGCATATATGTGTGTATGTGTGCATAAAATGTTTGTGTGCACTATTTTATTAATGTGTATCAGAAATGGATTGAATGCCAGAACTGAGAAAAGCAAGAGTTTCATTTTTATAGTGACAGTAAAAGTAGTATGGAAGAGGGATCAGTCAGCCTTTATAAAAATTGTGTCTCTAGGCTGAGTATTTTTTCTGTTCTATTCCTGAATTAAGACAAGGGGAAGGTTTCAGCTTTTTTAATTTCCTCTCTTCCTTCCCTTACCGTTGTTTGCATTGATGTACAGCATCCCTATCTAGGAAAATCCTATGTGGTCTGTATGGTCCTGACACTTGTTCCCAGGTGATTCATTGGTGCCTTTTCTTGAGGGATATCTTCACATCTCTTATTCAGCAAAGCTGGCCCATCCCACATTGTCTTCCCTAAAAAATTCTGACTTCTGCAGTAAAACCAGCCATTTGTTGACCTCCCATTCTCAGTTTCAAGGACCAGGATGCTGTCTAGGGCGATGGTGATTAATTGAGGCAGACAAGTTTGGACAGGAATATCTATTTTCAGGGGAATGTTTGTCTGCTGGATAGCAAATCATGGGAATTAAACTCTGGAAGCACTGAAGAATCCAGAGGCAGAGCTCATCAACATGCTGCTTGTCAGGACCAGCAGGAGTGGCCCTGCAGCTCCTGGCTAATGCCAGGACTGCCAACAAAGGAGATAATTGTGATGAGCTCCTTGATGGCATGAACTGTCCACCAACACCAGGGAACAAGCAGCTGCCACACAGGAAGGCTTTTAGGTAACTAACTGTGGCCCCATTTGAAATTACAATTAGCTGCATTGTTGGGGAAGTGCTTCCCAATTCCAAAGGATATCTACTTCCTTTTTTCTCTGCAGTTGCTGGCGCGTGGTTATATCACGGTATTTTTTCTGAAATTTGTTTTTGTTTATCAATGCATGATAATCATTTACTAGGTATGCTTTAGAGGGACTAGGAAACTTCTTTCTCTGGATGTTGAACTTGGGTTTGATTTTTGTGCACAGTGGCATCTGTGCATAGCGTGAATCGAGATATATTTTTTGTTGTTAGCCTGTTTGAATCCTTTCTTTTCTCAGGCCAAGAAGCATGAGCACTTGTGACAGAATTGTTTCGTTTCAGAGAATTTGACACATTTAAAATATAAGTACATACAATGAACTGTAAGTAGGCTATAGGCTTTCTGTTTTTCTCTCTGCAACATTTACAAAATGTTGATGAAGACAGGAGGGAAGGGAATAGCAGCATTTTCTCCTTTGCAATATATATCCTTTAAATAAGGGCCAAAAATGAAGGCACAGTAGCTGAAATGTCCACAGTTCTGGCACTGAAGGGTAAACAGGTGGGTTTGAGAAACTCTAAAGAGGGAGTTTCACAGTTAGACCAATTGACTTAGCAATATGTTTGTTTGGTTTTGAGTTGTTGCTGGCATTTTTCCATGTGATGTTTAGTGACTTGTTAAGATCCAAAGAATTTTCTAGCAAGTAAGCATCTCTCCAGGTGGTGAGATTCTCTTTTAGTGGAGGGAAAACTTGGAGGTACTGTCAAGCAGCTGCATAACCTGCGTGAATCATTACCTGAAAGCAACAGCTACTCTGAGATGAAGTCTGATCTCGTATTTCTTCATCAGCTTCTTAAATTAACTCAGAGCGACCTCAAAGTTCCCATGCAATTTCTTGTGCTTTCCTGAGTGAGCTGTGGCAGGCTCTGTAGCTGGGCTGAACTCAGTGGACCTTGGAGCTCTGAATGCTTCTAATGGGTGAGGAGCTGCAAGGAGCCATTGAATAAAATGGAGGAAAATTCCTCACTCTGAAACTTACTGAGCTTCCAAAAAGACTTTTTTTTCCCTTACTGGGATAAAAGAAGCCTTTTCAAAATCATGTGTGTGGGTTTATGGGTGGGGATGTCGTTTCTATTTTTGTTTTGTTTTAGTATGAAGCAAGAAAATGAAAGAAATCCTCTGCTAGAATTGTCAATTCACACAGCAGAAATGGTAACAAATGTTCATCCAAAAACTGCTTGCTTCCTGACTAGATGTGGGTCTCCCCTTTTAAATCTGAACTTGTTAATCATTTGGACATAAGTAGCAAATTAGTCTTTAGAAAATATGGGGCATTTAATAAAATAATTGTTTTTATAGTAGAAATCCTACTTTAAAAAATGTGGTATTAATCCAGACTTAATAATGGTGTGGAGCATGAAAAGTTCTTTAAAATGAAACTTCAGTGTTTTGAAGCAAAATACAAAGCAGTTTTGATGTGGTTTTTATCTCTGTGCTCTGTCTTTGGGGAAAGAAAGAGGAAAACAAACATGACAGTACCTTAATTCATTGTTTCAGTAAAAGATCAGATACATTCAAAATGCACATTTGTTTTCCTTCTTTGACTTTAGTCAGTGCAATAGGGGAAAAGACCAGCTTTCTGGTAGTAGATGAATGTTGCAAGTACATAATAAACCCAGATTTCCAAACACATCAGTCATGTGTCATCTGAAATATGCATTGTGTCTCACATTGCAATTGCTTCCCCAATATTCATGAAATATTCATGCTGGATATATGCAGTACGTGCCACATGGATGGATGTGACACGAAGCAGCAACAATAATCAAGGCTTCAATGGAAGGAAGCCAAAGCAGAAGGAGAACAGCTTCCATTTCACCTTTGCATAAGGTATCAGGAGGAAAATGGGTTAGAAATGAAGTGTGAAAGGCTTCCCTTCTTACACCTGTGTGTGCACGTGTGAGCACACAAATGCAGGTGCACAGAGGTGCCTGTGCACACCAGGGCTCTCTCTTCTCCATCAGTCAAGTCAGTGAAGTGTCTAGTAAGCATTTTTTCCTTGCTAAAAGGGGATGATGTAGCTCTCTAATCATGGAGCAATCTTGGTTATTAATGGTGGGTTTAGCTTCTTAAGCTCATGGAACAATTGGATGTAAAAGAGCATCCACACCTTAAGCCCGCTATTTGAATTACAACTCTCTTTTTCCTCCTCACTTAGTCTGTCCTGTTTGTTTTGCTTGGAAGCTGCAAAGAGAAATGAGCCTGTGCTGTGTTTTGTCATCACCCATAAATCCTCAGGAGGATGGAGTAATAAATTTCATTTCATAGGTAGACGTGGAGTTTGTTTTTATTTAAATTATTTTCATATAGCTTTATGCCTAGATGCCAGGTACATTTGGTTGACCTGAAAGAATTTCCAGACATCAAGGTCTGGTCAAATTCCATAGACTCAGCCCAGGGGAGCTCGACTCAGCCCAGAGGGGTTGCAATCTTTGCAGGTGTTTTCAGTTGTAAACTTCTTGTTTTGTTTTAGAAAACCAGAAAATAAATCCTAACACTGAAGAAGAGCTCTGAGTCATGGCATTTTATTATCCATAGTGCTGTTGCCTTCCTTGAGTGTTCAAATATTTTCTCTGGTTTTATCAAGTGGATCCAGGAACCAGAACTCTGAGCTACTTGTGAAGCACTTGAAATGATTGCATCCCATTTTAATCCTTTTTGCAGCTAAAATAGTGAAATGGGATAGGATTGGAAATGTCTCTGACAGTGACAGCTGATGGACACAAAACATGACTGTCTTAAAAGAGACTTTGAAACCATCATGGGTGACCTTCCAGAAGAGAAATGCAACATTTCCTAAACCAAACTTTTATTGATGGCACATGTTCTTTTGAATACAACATGGAGGGAGATCCAAGGTTTTAGCTGGTTAGTTGTCTGCTTTGTGCAGTCCTTATTCCCACAGCACATATAATGCTAAGTGTAGGCTTTTAACACAGTCTGGAATCTAATCCCCAAATCCACATTTATTAAGAATTATTATAGATTTTACCTTGCAGCCATGAATAACAAAATACTTGCAAAGCATTACTGCAACAAGAGAATATTTTTTTTTTTCCAAGAGAAAAGTGTTAGTATGGCTTTTTCAGATTGATTTGGTTAACCCAGCCACTGATTTTTACTCCCACAGTGGACAAGCAAGAGATGTTTGCTTGTTCATACCACTGAATTAATAGTAAGGAGCTTTCTTCTATGTGGAGAAAAGTTTTCTAAATGGTGAGTGCTTGTCAGTCCTTAACTGACTTAGAGAAGGCATTATTTTGAAAATTACCATGTCAATTTGACTGTGACAGTAACAGAGGCAGGTACCAGCAGTTTTCTTCTGATTATGTTAAAATCTCATCTATTATTTAGTTTGAAACTGACAGCATATATTAAGGCTTAATGAAGGCTTTCAGTAATTTAAAAGATGAGATTTATCTTTGCAGATTTCGGGATGTTTCTGTCATTTATGAGCTCTAGGATTCTAACAAAAGCTAATCTTAGGAGGAGTTTCAGCCAAATTATTTTTACTTTGAAATAAAGAACTTTGAATTTACTAAAAAAAAATTTAAAAAAAAGGTTTTTTGAAAATTACTACCTCTAGTCTGGTTTAAAAAGCCACCAAAATGGTGGCATTTTTTATCTTTTCTCTTTTTTTCCTTTTTTTTTAAGGAATATATTAAAATTATATTAAAAAGTAATAGAACATCATGAGCAAAAGTTGGAAGTTCTGACTGGTTTATGGAAATGTATCTTCTACCTACACTTTTCATAGTGCTCATTAAAATTGACTGAATTTAAATGACTCTTTCTCCTGAAGTAAGGAGAATTTTTGAATTTCGTACTTCTGAAGCATAGCTTAGAGGCAAGACAGTTTTCATTTTATTTGTTAAAGTAACACTGGTTTTGTTTGGTTGGTTTGGGATTTTTTAGTGGGGTTTTGGTGTTTGAGGGAAGAATTGTACAGCTTTTCAGTGTTTGTGACTTTGCATGGCTCTGTCTGCCTCTGAAAATATCCAAAGCTTTTGGCTAATTTCAGCCAAATTTAACAGAAGGCTGCAGGTCCCCAAGGTAATTATGTTTATTTCAATTTCATAAAGACAGTCAGAAAAAAGAATGAACTTTGAACTATAATAAATTTGCCTCAAGAACTTTGTTCTTGTTTTGGGAGAGCAATTTTAAGGAAATAGGAAGTAATTATATTGGGAAAAGGAATGAGATGTATAAGCATATGCAAAATTGATGAAAAATCTTTACACGATAAAGTGAAAATGAAAATCAAACAAAAGTCATAAAGTGTTAGGAAAGCAGGGGTTTTTTTCTCATTCTACTGCATTGCCTTATTTTAGCAGAGGGAAGGGAAAAGTTAGTGCAGCTGCCATAAAACATCATTAACTCATCTTATGAGAGAGATAAGAACTGAGATATGGAGAGGATGACTTTTTTATGAACTGCATTTCTAAACTAAGGCAGTACTTGACAGAAAAATAAATTCAGCTTTTGAAGAGTTTTATCTTTTTTCAAACACTCAGAATTCCATATTTTTTCTAATTGCATACTTTGTATGATGGCAGACATATGTATTAATCTTTAAAATTGAGCAAGAATTATATTTTGTATTTAATTTTTTCTGTCAGCTGGGGAGAAAAGGAGCCACAAGTGGTTATGAATCTTTAAGTACTTTTTATAAATAAGCAATTTCAAGATTAATATCTGGTAAGAAGCGAAACCTGCATTTATGTTGTACTTCTGCATATATTCCTGGCATTAGCACTTCTACTTTTGCAGAGCAACACACAGCTGAATTTCAACCTTCTAGACACTGATGAATCATCAGAATTGACCTTGCATGACAGGTTAAGAGTCTTATAATTGTGTGGCCAGCATACTTTTTTTTTTTTTTTTGTAAGCAAAGCTGAAATTCTTTGGGAGTTTGTGGAGTCTCAAACCTTGGAAACAGTCAAAAGCCATCTGAACATGGTCCTGAGCAATTAGCCCTAAGTGGTGCTGTTTGAGGCAAGGGTTGGACCAGATGACCTCCAAAGGTCAAAAATACTCTGTGACTCTGTAAAACTTACGTATTTTTTCCTTCTCTTGTCTCAGTTTTATTTTTGTCAATGAAAGAATCAACCATAAAATGCCTGGAATATTGGAGATTTGAAAGGGAAATAGTAGCAGCCAAGAGGAGCTGGGGCTTATGATGTGGATCATGTAAGGTCATTTGCTAATCCTGCTGGCAGCAGGTATCTGGGATATTGGGTTAGTAAATATGGTTAAAGATGCTGAAATATCTGTAGAATGAGTGCAGAGACAATGAGTTTCTGGTAAGAAAGTACGTAGGGCAGATATTGCATTGATCTGTTTTCTCTTATTTACTGTACATAGCGAAACTCCAAAGTTCAATGTTTCATTTATTTTGTGGAATGAGAGAGATGGTTAATAATTGAGTTCTTCAGTGAAACTTCTTAATGAAAGAGCAGCCCCTCTCCCAGAAGTGGGAACATCAGCCAATGCTCCTCACAGGTAGCATTCACACCATGCCAAGCTTCAGTGAGATGGCAGCTCTCTTCCCCAAAAACTCCCTGTGTCTTCTGAGGGATTAAGAGAAATAAAAAGGATATCATCCTCTGGTAGAGACCAGTTAATCCCTGCCAAAATTGCCTGTGGACAAGCTATTGCCTTCCTTGATCACAGACAGGAGTGGAATAACTACTATTTCAAGAAAGTCAAAATTCTGACTATAATAAGGGAAAAAAATTAAATTGTGTAATTCCTAATTGCATTAGTAATTTCAAATTATGCAGAACACTGGAAAACTATTAATTTGTTAGTGAAAGAAATAAGACAGAAGTGAGCAGGCGCAAAGCACAATTCTTATGAGACCCTGTGTTTAATTATTTTTAATTCATAAGCTAAGTGACAGATTTAGTTAAAATCCTGAGAAAATTCAATCTTTAATTACAGTGTGTCCTTTGAGCAGGGAAGGTGTTATAATATAGCCTTCAAATAAAACAAAGAGGATAATTCCTCTTTTTTTTAAATACAAATGTCTGAAGTCAATCTTTATACAGGGATTGTTTATATAATATGACATTAAAAGGAATGAAAATTAACATATGCCAAGGCTACTTCAAGGTGGCGAGGCAAGCTCTCGCAGCCTAGGAAACACTGATGAGGATTGCCTGTGCAACCCTGATTTGTCCCCTGCAGGCAGGGGCACTAATACAGGCTTTAATTACCTGCTCACAGACTGGTGTCACCTCACAACGTTTAACTTCTGCTGAGGACTGCGTGAGCTGCTGTTCAGAATCTCCTTCCAGCTTCCCCTCTCCCTTCCTCCATGCAATATTTACAGCACACAGTCCAGTCTTCACACTGAACACAGACGGAATTATTGATTTCCTCATCTGCTTTTTTTTTCCCCAAGTATTTCAGCTTTTATGTCCTATGACTAGATCCTTACAGGGACAGAGGTATTTTGCCTAATTTGTAGGTGTCTGGCTCTCAGCTTAGCTTGTACAACCCCGACTTAAATTCCCTTTTCGGCACACGACCGCCTCAGGGTATTGCTGCTACAGGCTTTTCCACAGAGCAGGGAATCCTCGGCTTGGTTTAGGTGACAGGAATACTTGCACTGGTGCAGGCTCATCAGCACACATCCAGCTTCCTCTGCCATCTTTTGATTTAGTTCCTGGTGCTCAGGGAGGGGTTGGGAGGCAATCCATTGCTGCCTGGGTTGACCATTGGTGTTTGTACGTGTAAGGGATGCTAATATGTGTCAGCTCTGAACCCAGGTGTCTTTAGCTACTCCTGGCTGATTGAGAGACAACACATCCAGGGCTGATTGCCCACAGTCTTTATCTGTATAACAGGTTGCCCAGGGAGGTTGTGGATGCCCCAGCCTTGGCAGTGTTCAAGGCCAAATTGTTTAAAACCTTAAGCAAACTGGTCTGGTGAAAGGTGTCCCTGGCCATGGCAGCAAGGGTTGGGACTAGATGATCTTTAAGGTCATCCTTAATATTCTGTGATTCCATTTCTGCAGAAAAGGAAGGTGATTCTGGCACTTTTCCTGTGGGGACGTTAAAACTTCTGTCCTCTTGCTCACCTCTTACATGATGGCTCCTAGTTAGACACTCAAATTGCAGGACACCAAGGTTTACTTCTCACCTTTTTTTGGATGAGCTTTCCTATCTGCAAACACAGCCTTTTTGGAATAATCTTGTTAGTAATAACCAGATAATGGTGGAGTGGGAACCCTGCCAACATCTCCTGCCAGGTGTCACCAGAGACCACTGCTAAACCTGAATGGAGTTGGGTGTAACTTGCAGCCTGGGAGCAACTGACCTGGAGGTGGGCTGGGGTCTGGGGGATGCTTGGGGTCAAGCCTGGTGGTTCTGGGGTTGAGGGACACCCCTGGGTCACAGCCCCAGGACTGGGGGCAGCATACCAGGCAGGGCAGTGATCTCAGCAGCTGCAGCCTCATCCCACAGCAGCCATCTGGGCAAGCCAGGCAGGCCTGGGGATGGTGAGAGCATTCAGCCAAGGGTCCTGGTCATGTGCTGTGGCTGTAGGAACCATGAGGGCCAAGGCTGGGTGAGGATGGAGTCCAGCTCAACAGGAGTCATGGCCAGGCACTGGCAGGGTTGTGGCAGCACAGCTCAGACAGGGATCTAGGATGAGAGGCTCACCATAAAAGCAGCTCCCAGGAGAGCAGTCCCAGCTGAGGTTTCTTCTCACTTTCTTCACTGTGGCTGTCTCCAAGATCACCAGCTGTGCTTTGTGTTGGCTTTGAGTCCAGCTAGACAAAGCCCCTGGAGGTGAGATGGAAATGGGGTCCTGGCAGCTTCGTTCTCCCTGAAAGCTTCAAAGGGTCAGAAAGGAGAGGAGAAATTATGAGCACCTCATTGTTAGCAGGGAAGCAAACCTGAGCTTTCCTGTTGCAAGAGAATTTTATTGTATAATACATGTCCATATGACAAATTCAGTTTTAAAACACCTCTGTGATTTGAAACCATATTAATATTATTCCTAAATTGTGTAGGGCAAACACAGGCATGGACAGTGTATGTTCTGCAATGTGAAAGCATCAGTTGGGTCTTCATTTGGATACTCCCAGCATATGTGTAGAGGTTTATGTGCTGATAGCAGCATTCTCCTTGTTTGTGGTGGTGTTGTGAGTGCTTGTGTCTGCAGATTATGTCCCAGGTGTCTCAAATTAATTGCCCCTGAATACAGAATGGACAATTAGTAGCCATGAGGAGGATTTTGATTTTTTTTTTTGATTACAGTGTAGAGGTAGGATAGACTGCTGCTTTCAGCCATAAGATTATTCTTGTATGGTTATTGCTTCTTTCTTCCTCACTGGACAGCTGTGAGCTCCCATATGGATGTGATGTGGATGGTAGAGGTTCAGTCTTTCCCAGGTGATAGTTCTGCAACAAATGGGCAGAATTCCATGCAGGGAATGGATGACTTGGACAGAGGCAGTCCATCTCTCGAGGGAGCTGACCCATGACTGTAGAAAGGAGCATAATGCTGATGTTTAAGTCAATAACCGCATATTGTTTAAAAATAGTTGTTTTACATAACAGTAGGCAATGTCTCCAATGTATAACAGTGATCTGTTCCTGTTTCATTACTGATATCCTTTTGTGGGGGAATTGTTTAAAGAGACTTACATACTTCAACATAGATATAGAAAGACACAGAGACATATAAAGGAAAAGAAAGCTTCAAAGGTGGAAATAGAAGATTCACTCATCACGGAGACTTACACACCCCCAGCTGCATTTTACAGGCCAAAAACATGACTGCTCTGTCGAGACCTACGGCTCTGTCGAGCACTGTCTGTAAAAGTCTGAGATGATGTAAAAACAAGGATTTTCAGAGGGGTTAAAATGTTAATTGCATTACAATAAGAAAGGGAGAGTGAGAGAATTGGAAATGCCCTGGGTACGCATAAGAGTAAGTAATGGGAAAGACTGAAATGCATTAATATTAAACCTTCACTATATAACTCATCCTTATTGGACACAGCTGTCGATAAAATATGCCCTTACTCTTGACAAGTAGCTCCTGTGTTTTGCTTGTAGATTAGCTTGCAGCCCTGCTCTGTATTCTTTATCTTCATCACTGCACCAGTCCTTTAATTAGGCAGTGAAATCTTCTGCATAGTGATTAGGAAATCACAGTGAAGAAGGTGTTACAAAGAGAGGCTTTGGAAGCTGCTCAAAATAACTTTCAGCTTTGGAAATTCCTCCATCTACTGTGGGAAGGAAATGCATGTAGGATCCAGAAGGGTGTGAAAACTAACCTTTGCTCAGTTGCTGTAGAAAATTGTTGGCCTTTAATGTAAGGATATTATGCTTGATAAAATATTATCTTCATGTGAGGAGCTAGCAGTTGCTCACTCAAAAATTAATAATCTTAGAAATTTTACTGAGGTTGCATATAGGAATTAAAGATGTGTTTAACAGCTTCATGCTGATGAAGATTTTTTGATTCCAAGAGAAATTATCTGGCATTCTATCTGAATTTATTCAGAACTTCAGCTGCTGGCACTCAAGTAAAATCTAGATTTGTTCTTCATAGCACTGCTTTTGGTAATGCAACCCTCTGTTATTGGTTGGGTTTATTTTTTTTTTTTTGCTTTTGGAAACGTTCGTACTTTAGCTCCTGGCAGTTGGTTTGTGCTAGCTTTCTGATTCCCCAACCTAAATCATTGCCTGCTACATATGAAAATTTACACATACATGGAGAAGCAGAGGAGTGGGATGTAAAGAAAGTGCTAAAAAACCCAAGTCTTTCCTGTTGAGCTTCATGCTCATGTTTCAAGAAAAAAGGCTTTCTAACATACTTGTGTGGAGGCAGAAGATGATGGAGATAATCTCTTGAGGGAGAGATTGATGTTCTTGCTATAAATATATGTGGAGAAAAGGAGGAAGCCACCATTTTACAACACATCTCCTATCTTGCTTTGTTTCATGTTCTTATATCTACATGTTCCCTGTGATTAGGTACATAGAAATGTCTCACTTTACAATTACTCCTATTCTGTGCCAGCACATCTTAAATCAGAAAATAGAATGCTAAAATGCATATTTACCAGTAGAGAATTCTGTGAGTCTCTAGATTGGTTATATCTGGGATTAAACATACACTTTGCCACATAAAATGTTCTAAATTTTGTCGCATTAAATGGGGAAGTTGGACAATACAGAGTCAAATTCAAGGAAGCAGCACACTGAGCAATAAAGTACAGCTCAGAGTCAGTGCATAAGACTGATATTTCTGTATTGAAGAGGAAAATATGAAAAAGAGGTGAGTGGAATAGGACAAAAGAAAATGGAGAAGGTTCTGATATTTTTCTCCATTCCTGGTGTAAGTGCCAACTTGAAGACTTCCTGCCTTCCTTCCTCCCTCCTCTTTTTCTTTTCCTTCCTTCCTATTCCCTGCATTTTTAGAGCTACAGTAGGTAAGATGAATTTTACAGGAATTGCTCATTTCTATCATTTTCCAGATAACATAATTTTTTTTTTAAATTACTGCTAGTAAAATACATTACAATATAGATACCAAGAGTTACAAAATGACACTTTGTATTTAGGCTTCTGAATAATAGTTATTATACAATAACAAACTGCATCCTCCAGAAAAAAGTGGATTTCTGGTATTTGCATTGACTTAACACAGTGTGTGTTGCAAAACCTCAACAAAAGGAATAAAAAATCTGATTTTTGAGGCCAGAGCTCATAGAACTCCTTTGACTTTTTCTCTAAAGTTACACAATAACTTGTGGAAAGTCTACATTTTGTTTTTGTCAACCTCTTCACCAGGAATGTTAAACACCTGAAATATCTTAGTGTGGGCATAGGGGTGTAAATAATGTTCTGTGGTTTTAGAGCTTGAAAACATTAGATGTTGAGATGTAATTGCTTGGCCAAGAACTGATTTTTCACAGTGACATTTTAGGACGGTAGTTTCATTTTGAAAAGAGGGCAATCAGTACCAGACTGCCTCAAAGCTTGATTGCCTGTATGGAGTCTGCTGCAGGAAGTGTAGGGCAAATAGGGCAGAGTAATTCTGCATACACTTCATGACAACGCTCATAAGTTTTTCCATTGGAATAATGCATTAGTTGGATAACCTGGGAATATCTCTTTGTGTTGCTGCTTTGGAGGAAACAAACAAAGGAATAACTCATGGCAACCTATGTTTCTTTGTTGAATTAATTTCATTTTCTCTCCAAGATTGAAAAGAAAAAGATAGTGGTAGTGTAGCCTTGTAACAGATAGATATATAGTAACAAAAAGGAAAGTGACTGTGAGAAGTTCAGTATTCCTGAAAAAAACCTTCCCTGTACTGTCTGTCATTGAATTAATGCACAAACAGATTTTCTTAGACACAACATTCACACTCACATATTCACAAATATGTTCTAGGACTGTGCTTTTTTCCACCTTTCTCATCAATATTGTTCCTTTTGAAGCTTGTCCCACCTGCTGTTTTCTTTAGTAGGTACGTGTGTGTGGTGAGGGTGAAACAGCCTGATCTTCTCATCTTCCTCTTAGGACACACACTAGACCTCAATCACTTTAGTCCAAATTTGATCACAGGTCTAAGCCAGCCTAACAAGAACTTTTTTTTTTTCTTTTTTTGCTATTCATTCAGCTTGATAAAATTCAATTCTTCAAATATAATAAAACCACATTGTGTACAATAGATCTTTCACGTAAAAGATTCAGTCATGTTGTCATACTCATCTGCAGCAGTATTTAATTTTAAGATTTACACTTTTTTTGAACTAGCTGTATGAAACAATAATAAATGTCTCTTAATTGGGCTTTGCAAAGTTCAGATTTTCCCAATGACAGAAAAATAACCTCATTTGCATGCTAAAAAAGTACTACATTTTAGCAGTCAGCTGCTCTGCTGACTTAAAAAAACGATGTGAAAATACTTTTTGGCTGTGTGGCCTCTAGCAGGCAACACTGGAAAATGGATTTGTAACTCAATGAATTAAGACTTTTTTGCCTAAAGGCACAACTATTAGGTGTGCATTTTGCCTGCCTCTAAGGGTAGGTGCTCTGTCACTCTGCTCCTTTTTTTTTATTAGTGGCTGTAGCGTACAACTTCTGGTTTACTTTTTCAAGTTTTGTTTCCAATAGTTGTTGGTTGTCCAGCTTTATTTGCCTGGTTTAATTCTTCTAGTTATTTAAGTAATATAATTTTAAGTCTTTCATTCCTACATGCCTTGACAAAGTAAACTTAGCAGAAGAAGACATTTTTCTTAAAATCTTTGGAAAAGTTTTTAAGTTGTTTTTTTTTTTTTTTTAATTGCAATGTGCCAGTCACTGCTGTTTCTCATTGCTATATAGCTCTTCTAGATAAAAGATCCACATGGAGTAGTCACTGGGCCAGAGTACATGGAGTTTCTAGCACTGCAGGATGCACTGAATGGCTTAATAGCTTCTGGAGAATGCTTAGGGGCACTTTCAATAGTGCCATTAAAAGAATTTTATTTTTAAAGAGAATTGCGCTCCACACATCAGATTTTAACCCTGAGTTATTCCCACACTTGGAATGTAAGCCTGTTTTGAAAGCCTGAAGCTGGACAGTGGAGTTTTCTCCTGGATCGAGTAAAAAGCATTGGTGACAAAGCCAAGAGATTGTGGAGGAATTATTTTCAATAGATCATGAGAAAGATGTGAAAGGTTTGGTAAAAAGAAAGGGTGGTGTAGGAGGATGATGCCACAACTATTCTTAGTCCTAGTTCATAGTCCCAGTGCATAGTGGACAAAATTGGCAGAACAAGTCACTAAAATGGCTTCCTGCTGGGTTTAACTCCTTGTCCTAAATCTGGAGGTGAAGATGTTGCATAAATGAGGAGAATAGATAATTTATTTGCATATTTTTAGCAAAGTGGTTTTGACAATTAAGACTGGAACTAAGTGCAGCTGGAATTAAATATTCATGTACATTTAATGGCTTGATCATTATTGTTACAGAAATGATTTAACCCTTGGGACTTCAGGTATTTCTGGCATTTCCATTATGAGCCAAGGGCAGCACAGTCAGCTTCCACTGCAAAATATTTTTGTGCCATAGATAGGACTTATTTGGTGCAGACATAAATATTTGGAAGTCACTTCCTGGGCTTTTTAGGTAGGTGGAGACTTCTCTGACCACTGAGATATAAAAATGCAAGCCTAAGTTCTTTTATTTCCTCCCTTCCCCCTCCCCAAAGGTACTGATTCCCTATTAAGCACTGCAGAATGAATTCAGATATTTTGAATAATGCTCATTTTTAACAATAAGCAGAGAACCTTGGCTGTACAGTGATACCTAATAACCATTTGCTCCTGGAAAAGGATTAGCTCCCATGGTTAATGGCAAAGCATCTAATGAGGCACCCTAAAATCTTTTTATTCTGGGTGTGGTGGATGTATGTGTCCAAGTCATAGGCAAATTAGAAGTAGATTATCTTGAAAGCTTATTAGGGAACATTTAATGTGGTGTACCTGTTAGTGTCTACTCCATGCTCCTAAATCACCCCAAAAGCCGTTTAGGGTTTCCTGGGGGGAACAGCATTGCGCTATTGGGTTGTGGATGTGTCTATACCATGCTGGAGGTTTTGTGCTGCCTGTCATTCCTTCTCAAACCTGGCAACTCTTGTTGTAACCTCAACTGCTGCCTCCAGGAGCAGTTTGCTGTCAACATGAGGGCTAGAATGGAGAGAGAAACAACAATTGAAACAAGTATTTGCTCCCAAAAGCCCTCACATTTCTTAACAATTCTGCTCGACAAGCACACGAATCCAAATTCAAGTACTTGTGCAGATGTACTTACAAAAGAAGTATTTAAAGAAACTAGCATGTGTCTTGAGAAAAACTTTTAACAGTGGAGAGAGAAGAAGAAAAAAGAAGAAATTCACTGCACTCTTTTTCTGTCCTGAATATAATTATCATTATTAAAGTGCTCTCATGGTATATCATGGTGGCATTACATGTGAATCCCAAATATCAATTACTCTAAACTATAAACCCCACAGTCTGTGTTCACAAAAGACTCAATTCCACAATCTGGAGGAGGGAAAGAGGCGAGAAGAGACAAGATCCATCATCATGGTGGGACTCTTGGGGTGTCCTGCACGAGGCCAGGAGTTGGACTTTATGATCCTGATGGGTGCCTTCAAACTCACTGTATTCTATGATTCTATGTTTTTTAAAAGTCTGGGTCAGTGAAAAGAAATAAAATCAGTTGCTAAACTAGGAAGAAAAAGGAGTTTTTCCCCTAAAGGCAAAATATCCAAAGCTAGCAATGGTACAATGTTTATAGAGAAAATGAGAACAGAATCTTTAACCAGCAGCCAGCAAGGACAGTCCAGAAGGAGTTTAAACATATTAGGAGCAAAAGGAATCCTAATGATTTTTATTATAAATAGTAACCTGTTAAGAAGGATGTGGAAGAGATACAAGGACTAGATAATGCATTTGCATTTGGGGGAGGAAGAAAAGCAGACAGCTAATGCAGTCACATTACGTAATGCTGAAATACTTTGTATTCTAGAAGGAAAGGGATGCCAATGACTGTGCATGTAAAACCATACTGGGTATTACTTCAAAGTGCCTTTAGACAAGATGGAGGTTGGTCATGCAGTCGTGGAGCCAGCATCTCTCCCTTTCCTTCATTACTCTGCTGCTTTGCTCTATGAATTCAGCCTCCTGGTCTCTGGAAAGAGACAGACAGAAATCTCTCTCTGTGTGTCTTTCTTTCTCCTGCACACTCATTTTATCCACTTCTGGGCGAGTTCATCCAGCTTCCCCAGCCCCAGCCGGGATGTGAAAGAGCACCCTCTAATTGGCGATTAGCTTGCATCCATCAATCTCATTGTTAGGAGGATTGGCAGTTGAGACAGATGTCCAAGCTTAGTCAATTAAAGCTCCAGTTGCATCCATTGCCAACCTTATGTCAGGTCAGTCCCTTCAAATGCAATTTGCAAGGCTTCAAGCAGAAGCTTTTTACATGCATTTCCAAACCTGTTGTCTAAAAGTGTTTTTTACAATTTTCCCTTAATTTTTCTTAGTGTGGTTGGAATTTAATTTTAACTTTGTCTTCATTTTGTTCTTTGCTGGTCTAAAGCATAGGCTCATTATATTTTTACAGTAAGAACTCATTTAAGTGTGCCAGGTTAATGCTTCATGATTCAGTAGTCAATATCCATAGATGGCATTTCCAAAGGTGTTATTACCTACTGCAGGTAAACAATTCCTTCTATTTATTTTTAAATTCACATCCTTTATATGAATCCCACAAAAGAGATTAGTTTCTCATTGAAATAAATGAATCTCTAGCCAGATAAAATCTACTTCCAGTGTGACTATTAAGGTGGTGAGTAAATGCCTTTTGTACATAAGAAGGATTTCATTAACAGGTCAGAAAGGGCATTTTGACTTGTTTCCAATTTGGTGCAAGTCTTTTTCATTCTCACTGATCAACACAAAGACAAGAAAGAGATTTTTCTTCATAATGTTTCAGAAAGCCACAACAAAAAGATGTATGTGTGTGTATTTATTATTTTTTTTTAATTACATTGGAAGGGGGATGGAGTATGAAGCAAGTTCAGTTTTTTCTCCTGAAAATTTTTGAATTATTTCAAAAGCACTGGAATTCTTTTGCAAAGGTTTTGTTACAAGTGCCCTCGTGAGCAAGCCATTGATGTCATTAGCCCTCTTTGTGAGCTGGAAGGAAGCTATATCTCAAAAGAAGCTGGAAAGGATTAAAAATGCTGAAAGAAAAATAAGTAGAGATTAGAACGCCAATGATTCTTCTTTCTTTGTAGAATGCTGGAGTGCTACAATTGATGAAAGTAAAAGGTGCAGCATAACATTTCATAACTCTGAGGGAAGTGATCTAACAGGTAGCTGGACTGAGAATAATCGTTCCATCCAGAGGCATTCAGATCACCATTTTAATTTTTTTTTCTGTGTTCACTGTAGCACCATCACATTGTTATATTATCAGAAACAACTAGAAGCCACATTTTGGTTCCCTTTTTTTGCCCTCTTTTCTACTGCCCTTTCTTCACTCAAAGGGGCTGCATATAAGCAGAGAGCCTCTATATGTAAATTATTTTAAGGGCTTGAGTCCCTAAAGGAGGGAAAACTGGTTGAGAGATATATTTAATTTCATCTCTATACTGGTACCAGGCAGTTCAGCTGTATCTGTAAAGTAGTCCCTTGCATGCCTATGTTGGATAATTGAAATGCTCAGCGTAAAATCCTCAGCACAATGTACTTGCAGGTATTTCATTTGCCTTTATCACATTTCCTTGAAAATCCGGTTTCATTTCGTGTTGGTGTTCTAGTTTGGGTTTATGGGTATGTCTGCTTTTTCTTTTATGTGATACAAGTGTTCTATTTTTGGAGACTCATTTTTTCCTTAGACTGAGCTGGAGCTCTAATTGGTTCCATAGCTCATATCTGGGAACATCTTTCAAAACTACCACAGAAGTTATGGCTATATCCTAAAATGCTGCATGCTGGACTTCAATCAAACTGAATTTTAAATGTATTAAAAATACAATATGCATTATGCCTTAGCCTATTTAACTTTTTAAGTTGTATCAGTAATAATGTCTGGATGACTTAAAAAAAAAGAATCCCTTCATTGTTGATATGAATGAGATTTTTTTTTTCTCATGAGAAGGTTTTGGTTTTTTGTTTTCATGGTTTTTGGGTTTTTTTGTTCTTCACTTTCAAAATAACCTTGAAAATTTATAGGCTGAGCAAGCAGGGCATACTTAGTGACAGTGTTCAGGGTCAGAAATCGAAGACTCGTTGTTTCATAGCATCCCAGGAGTTTATGTAGAAGTTTTATGTCTTCCTTTATTCCAGGACACACAAAGCCGCCTGAGTTTTCTGTAATAGAATAACAGCATCAGATTTTTCTCTTTTTGTTTTTGGTGGGTTTTTTTTTTTTGTTTGTTTGTTTGTTTGTTTGGGGTTTTTTGTTTTTTTTGTTTGTTTGTTTGTTTGTTTGTTTGTTTTTTACTTGTGCACAAACAAAGCCTCAAAAGCAAAGGAGATTTTTTGGATTAGTTCTATGAAACACCATGAATTGGTTTTACCTGGTTGTTTTATGCACATGTGTGTTGCTTCTAGCCTTTTCCCATGATGTTCACTATTTGCATGGGTCTTGTTTATGACAAGCAATGCCTGGCTAGGGACAGTGAAGAAGTTAAAAAAGCTCTTTGGCATTTGAATAGGTCCACATGGGCACTATAGTGGATATAGGGAAGAATCTGGCCAAGCAAAGTAACAGCTTTGCCAAGTGGGCCAGTGACCAGCTGAGGGTTCATCTAGCATGTTTTGACAAGAGGCTTTCTAACAAAACTGACTCCCAGGGACTGGACACCCACAGTTTGGGGAGGGGAGACTGCTGGACACAGGCAGAGTGCTAAGAGAGCCTCCTGTTCCAGCAGAGAGGCCAGGATCTGCACTAAAATGAGGAGAGTGAGCACATTAAGTGATTTTGACCACATATTGCACTGCAGTTGAGGGTAGTGAGTGACACCAAGGAATCACATGTAGATGTGATATGGTTTGACCACATCTGAGCAGTAGGGCTGCATTAAGTACAACTGAAATGAGAAAAATCTGGAAATTACTCTCTTTAGCTTCAATAAAGGCTTAGATAATTTAGCTACAAACCCAGAGCTCTGATTTGTGATGCTTAGGTTGCTGGGGTTTGTAAGTAACTACAGAAGAGTCCAGAAAAGCTGTTGCTGGTTTGGTTTTTTTTCTTATTTTTTTCTTTGATACTGTGAGAAACTGATTTTTTTTTTGTGGCATTATTTTCCAAGGGTATTTCTTCTTAAAAACTTTTCTGGAAATTCTAAAATCAGGGACTGCATCTGATCTCTTTTCACCCTTAGGAAGCTTAGCAATAACTGGATCCTGTCTGGGTCATAGGCATAGCAGCACAGCCAGATTCAATCACGGGAAAGCTTTACTAGAACTAATGTCAGATAGAGGCAGAATTAAGCTGCTTGTTTCAGCTCTGGAACAGAACATTCTGAAACACCAGGATTTAAGACTTGTCGATTCCCAACCCGAGTTGAGTCACTTATTTTATCCAGTTACACTCAGGGCATTCTAACTTCAGAAGGTTTATTGGCACAGTAGAGCAGCATGCTAACATGGCTAGACTGCTTCCAGAACAGGACAGATCATTTCCAGCAGTGCTGTGTGGACTTGCTATTCTGGGACCTCTCTCAATGTTCCTTCCGTGCTCTAATTACGTAGCCACTAATTCATCTGCATCCTTCATTCCGAGAAGGGCTCTGTCATGCCACTGATATAATAATGTACACTGCCTCCTTCTAATGTTTAAGGTGCTTCAGTCACTACTTCAAGATTTAAGTAACTAAAATTAGTTATGGTAACTAGAAACATGATCATTTTTACTGGTTTGGGGTTTGTTCAGGCTGGAGTTGGGAAAAGAGAATCTGAGGTGCTGGGCAGGTTGCAGTTCATCAAACTAGAACTGCAGGTGGTCAGTCTGTTGATACACAGGTGACAACATAAGGATCTAGGAATTTTGCTTTAGGCCCTGTATTTTGTATTTCTCTGCATCACTTTTCTTTGTCAATTGTAGATGAGAACACAATGATGTAATTCACTGGAGTGTTAATGCCAATTTCAAGGATGCTTTTCAGTGACAGTGACAAGTAGCAAGGAGAGTGAAGTATCCAAGTAAATATATATAACTTTTGAGCAAGAGGGCACTTCCATTACGTGAACTTGGGCTACAGCTGACACTATGTACAACTGAAGTTCAAGAGGGTTCCAGTCACCACTGAGTGGTTAATGACCACATGGAAAAGATAGCTTTAATTTCTCTCAAAGAAATCATCAGCTGAGGCTTTAAGTATGTTTTTAGTTCAAGTGAGGGAGGGTACATGTGTTTGAAATAAGTTCTAATTTCTTTTGTAAGCAAATTGAGCTTTTCTCCCTTTCTCTTCAGACTGCTTTAGAGTTCTTGTAATATCTTGCCACCAATTAAATCTTCTATTAAAGAAAACATGCAGATGAAAAAGTGGAATTCTAAAGGATGATGCCAAGATCATTTTGTCTCCTGTTATTTATACTTTTTTGCACTGCACATATGATGGAGTTCACAACTAAAAAGTGAAGCATTTCACCTGTGGTGAAAATCTGATAAGAATGAACTGTGAGCTTCTGGGTTTCTGTGACTTAGCTGGGCAAGAGCCAAAGAAAGAGCTTGTTTTGCATTTATTTCTTCCTACTGTTCATAATGGCAGCTTCACAGATCCTGTGAAGAGAACTGTGTAAATGGTAAAATGTTAATGGTAGGGTGGTAAAACAGGCTCTTGTATCTGAAAATTGCTCACACCTTTTATAGTGGAGATTGCCAGACGTATAAGATCACCCAAATCTGAAACAAAGATTTATGATGGCACTGCTTTTAAAAGGACAGAATTTTGAGAGGAAAATGTATTTTTCCCTACCAAACCCGGTACCTCTTGGTGCATGGAAGTTCTCATTTACTTTTGCTCTGTGATTTACACACAGCGAGGTATAAGGCAGAAAAAGTATTGGGCAGCTTCCTCTAAAGGTGATTGTGGATAGGTCCTTGAATCTCATTATGGTAATTTTCTAGTTAATAGACTGTTTTCAGCAAGCTTGTGTTTGAATAGGTAGAAGTGACAACTGCTCAATGTCTGTCCTGAAGAAGGCACAGTCTGTGCCAGCTTTACTGGATAGCAGAGGAGGTTTGACTTGAGAGTTTTTGGCTCTTTTTCAGATCATTGCTCACCCACTCGTTCACTATATTCATGCCCCATGGAAAGTGGTTGCTGCCTCAGGCACCCTAGCCTTGCATAACGACTTGCCTTGAGTTAGAGAGAGTGTTTATGAGGTAAGGTTGTGAATGGAATGCAAGGTTGCTTTGCAGCTGAATTAGTCCCCTGGTATTCAGCCTGCAGCCACACAAGTGCTCGTTTTAATACTGCATAAGTGGTGTTAAGGGGCAAGAAGAAACAGGAACAGCAACTCCTTTTGAAGAGTTAATTGGGGAAAGAGCAGTTTTCAGCCATCACACTAGAAGAGTTGTTAGTATAGTAATTAGTCGATTTGTTAGTGTTTCCTTTTCTTCTGTCTTCTTAAAACAGCGCTGAAATTGTTCTTGTTCTGCAGTCTGGCAATTTGGCACTGGTGGTTATCCATGAATCCTCATTGTATGCTGCCCAAACCTCTTCCACACCTTTGTAAAGTTGGCTTCTGCCTAATTACTCAACAGTTCTAGTGGTCCTCCTCCAGAGATCCAGCTTCTTACCATAAGCTCCTGCTTTACCTCAATATGTCCAGACCCTCTCAAGACACAAAAATTACCTTTGCTTCTGCTTCTTTTTCTCATTTGCCTGCAGAATTCAGCCTTTCCTGAATCCTGCTCTACATTATGCAAGTTCACAGTGCTCATTGCCTCAGCCTCTCACCTCAGCTAACAAGCTGGCATCCATTTACTCCTTAGACACCTGCAGCTTCCACTTGCGACATCCAGCACAGCTTGAAGCAGTTTGTTTTGCTATAAATTGGAGTTTATGGTAACATACAATGCATTTCTAAATGTCACAATATTTAAATAACAAACTTCCATGCCCGTAAATAACTAAAAGAACTATAAGCAGTGGTAGCAATAGTACTCTGTTTCTGCAGTCTTAATGATTTACATAGATCTTTGTAACTGAAGTCTCTTTAGGAAACCATAAACTTTGGATTTATATCTTAGGTCTTAGATCAGGCCATATGGTTTAGACAGGCTTCCAGACCACCCACCACCATCCATCTTCATCTCCTATTTATTTGTATTGTGACAACTTCAAATTACATTTTTCCTGTTTTATTCTCAGAATTTACTTTGCTTCTACAACAATCTCTTTAGAGAAAGTATTAGCAAAGAAACAGATGGTGGTCTTGTTTTCTGTGCTGTGAAAGGACAGCAGTTCTCAGTTTAGTGAGCAGAGTGAGATTCTTGTGCATTTAGAAGGATAAATCCCTGGAAGTGTTCAAGGCCAGGCTGGGTGGGGCTCTGAGCAACCTGGATAGTGGAAGGTGTCCTTGCCTGTGGCAGGGGGTTGGAACAAGATGATCTTTAATGTCTCTTCCAACCCAGGCAATTCCATGATGATTTATGACACTTCCATTTCCTATGCTGGGAGCACAAAACATAAAACACCAGTTTACCATTGGGTAAAGCACCTTGTGTTGAACAGTATTTTTACAGATGAGTGGGTTATTTCTGATATTATCTTTATCTTAAATTGCAGCTAGGAGAATAAAGGTCCCTCTGATCTTGAAATATAGCTCAATAAGAATGCTATTTCTGAAAGTCTGTTCTAAGTCTGTCTAGAGAATGGAGATCCTTGATCCTTTTTTTCCAAACAAATCACTTAGATCTTTAGTCATACTAAATAAACTATGTTACAGCGTTTCCTTCTGCTCTTAAGTGCTATTCCACATCTTGAGGCGATATACTTCGTAATAACTAGGACCATGGTCTTTTTTAAATCTTTTCTTTCTTCTGAAGAGTGCTCCTCTTAATGATAAATCTCAAAGATGAAAATGTCTAATGCTTTTCATGTTTTACACATATATAATGGTATATGAAAGCCTAAAATTTCTGCTTAATTTCTCTTTTTGGCAGATTGCATGTTTTAGAAATCACACCAAGGGCAGATTATTAAATAAAATGCATTTCCCAAGTGTTTGAAACTTAAAAAGAAAAATTAGGAAAAGGTTTTTGTTTTCAAAAAGAAATATTTAAAATCAGTTTAAAGGTAAGCATGAGCTTCTGTGATGGTGAATGTGAAGTTCAATAACTGCAGTGATAAAAATAATAACTGCTTTGCATAGTTATATGTGATGAGAGACATTGTAATAAATATCCCAGCACATTCAATAACAGTACTTGTTATTCTTGAAATAGCTACTCCTTCTGTCTTCAAGGTGAGATTTAAGAACAGTGTAAATATGAGTGCAACAAAGAACTGTGCTTGCTAACCCAGATGTGTTTGTGTCAGTGTAAAGTCAGTAAGATTTTTCTATTTGGTTCCAGTAAAGATCTTGAAAGGGAAATTTTGCAAAATCATGGCTTATGACTGTACCAGTTCTTACTACTGTTACATATCTGATGAACACTGCAGCAATTGCTAAACATGATATTAAATTGAAATATATTCACAACGGTTTATTTCCTTCCTGTGTGCAGATCTTTTGTTTTTTCATATATGTGTCTTTTTGTTGCAATTCAAGCCTGTCACAAGGCAACAGATGCATTTTAGAACAAACATCTGATTTTTGTGCTTATGTGCCCAAACCTTATTACTGAGTTTGGTTCTTCTGACTGTGGCTGACAAAATTACAGGTCTATTTTTTTCATGGTCAAACCTTTTGTACATGTCTAGTTTTATAGTAAAACTAGTCTACAGTACTCTGCTGCCCCTCTACCTGAGAAGTTGCAGAATAACTCCTCTGAATTTATTTTTTTTTAATTTATATATGTAGTTATGGACTCTATAGATTTCTATAAACTGCTTCTAGTAATGGCTAAATAATTACTTCTAAACATTTAGTTCAAATGTTGATTGACAACATAAGGGAGAAAGAAAGGAAGGTATAAAATAGCTTGGAATTTTATTTCATGTTTGTCTGCATGGTATTAATTACTCATCTAAATTTGTTGACAAGTTATCTTTTATGTCTGACAGCAGCAATAAAACTTACCTCAGAACTGTGTATACTGCAGTGCTAGGTACCAATGAGCGAGCTGAAACCACAATTAGCACGTGAAGCCACCACTGCTCTGCTGCCTGTATTTAACTGCCTGTTATTTTAATTCATTTTATGAAAGCATATGTCAAATAACACTTAACGCAAAGTCCGGCAGTGACAAAGTGGCAACATAATCACCTCGTTATAATAGATGGTGTAGCTGGTGGCCCCAGGAGAAATGTAACCAGTTAATTTGCTTAATGTGTTTTTCTGACAAGAAAGATCCACAGGAGTTCCGCTAAAGAAACTTAGGAATGGTGAAAGGTGCTGAAAGATCACAGAAAATGAACTTGGCGCTCTTAGGATTCTGAAGCTTTTGTCAGCTAGAAATATGATGATATTTACTGTAACATTTTATTTCTTGACCATCTTTTACATTTCTGGGACAAGACTGAACTTGATTTGCCAGTCAGTAGAACTGCTCTAAATGTTACCTCGAGATGTGTGTTTATGCAGCTTAGAAAAGAGGTATCGTATGAATATTGCCAAGAGAAGGTAGACAATTTACTTCAAACAGTAGAAAATTGAGTACGTATTTGCTTATTTTATGCTACTTTATATTTATAGAGATGAGTGCATATATCCATAGCATTGCTTAGGAAATGCATTATGTGTAGAAACAGGGAGAAGATGGACTATTTTAATGTACTAGTGTTTTTTTATAAAATGTATTGATACATTAGTAGTTCATAAAACGGTATTTCTCCGAGGAAAGTGTTTTACATTATTTTTGCACTCTTCTGCTTTTACCCACTGAGTTATAGTTTTGAATATAATAATGAATTATCTTGTACTTATTTTGTTGAATATGAAAATATAATTTATAATCTTTTGCCAATTAGCTTTTCTCCTTTTGGAGGCATTCATTGCTGTTCTAAAATTCTATTAAGATAAGACAATACAGCCTGTTGGACTTCTTTGCTTAATTTTCCTTGAGACTATCACACAGTGCTTCTTCCAGTAAGCCAGGAGGAGAGAGAATGCAATTTTGTACTTTCCAATGCTTTTGATTTGAGCTGATTGGTGTATTCTTTGCAAAAAAAGCTGAGTAAGTTTTATTACAGTACAAACACGACCTTGAGGGAAAAGTTAAGTATAACTTTACCAAACTTCTTTCCCAAGCACTCATAAAGAAACAGCTGAGAAATGACTGTGCTCAGCTCCTCAGGTAAGTAGCTCAGGTTGGTTGGCTGTTACTGGCATGATCATTCTTATCAGACAGTTGCTGTTTTTAAATCTGGAACAAGAACACACAATCAACTAATGAAACTGAAATGCCAGAATTAAGATGTTGCTAGTTAGTTTTTATAGCTAATGAGGAGATTTTTGTGGTCGCACTGGTAGTTGAAAGTGGTTTAATGGGATCCTTTCTGGGGTTTTATAGTTATGAGATCATGCGGTTCATTTATTTCAAGCATGTTAATGTGATCTTCGTTCTTTTCACCTTTCACACGAGGAGACTCATTACTTTTCTCCAGGGATCCAGTATGATAGACAAAATGTCAGAAATAATTAAAACTGATGATCGCCACAGACAGAGAAATGTTGAGTAGAAATTCAGTGTGTCTAGCATCAAGAATTCCCCCTGGAAATTTGAAATTAAATTCTTCCCAGTTGAATTTGGAGACTTTCTCATCAGCCTCATAGTTTCATCAGTTTGATACTGTTCTTCTTTGGCACCCTGATTTATTTGCTTGTGGGAAAGAGGTCAAACACTTTATGGCCTTGCATTGTTTAGGCTGGTTTTATAACTCCCTGGATAGAATGATTGTTTCGTGATAGGAGTGCCTCCAGTTTAAAATCCAGCATCCTGAAATTTGTTGTCTTGGTCCCCAGGTCCCTTTGGCAATAAGAACTATGCTTCTCTGTGCTGTAACTTTGAAATGGCTTTTATATCAAAAATTAATGTTATTTTAAAACATAAATTTGGATTATTTGCAATTCTAACTCATATGTACTTCAGTAGTTTTACCTTCATTAGAGTCTGGGCAGATTTTCATAACAGCCCTATAAGCAATAGGGTTTTCTCTAATACTAAATAGTTACATCATGGCACTCCACATACACAAAATCTTGACTCTAGATTTTCTATTCAGAATATGAAGGACTTGTAATAAGATATTGTCTTCAAGTGGAATATGAACACGCAGCTCTTAGACTTCAGAAATCTTTCCCTGAAATTACTGATTGGGTTTCTTAGCACTGCTTGTAGCTCAGGCGAGCTGTGATTGGTAAGGGCAACTAGATTAATAAAACCAATCAAAAAACCCCTATGAATTGAAAATTAAAGACTCTACCAGTTTTGGCTGGATGTGCTGGGCAAAGGCCATTCACATATGGTCAGGGGCTGCTTTAACTTGCACCTCTGAACTTTTTCCTCACCTATGAGGGACATATACCACTTCATTTGGTCATGGGATAGGGAAGAGCTGCAATTTGCAGGAAAAGTTTTTCAGGACATCTGTTTGCTTCAAGCCTGTTTGTCCACACCACAGTGTGGGCAAGGAGCCATCCAGCTGTGGAACTAGGGGTGGGAGAACAAAAATACCAAGTTCTGCTGATACTCTGAGGTAAATTGTGCCCCTCAAATTGAAAGTGCTGAATGGTGTAGTTAGATTGATTTGGAATAAATATTAACAATACTAGCTGCATCCTTCAATGCATAATTGTTTCAGGATCTCCACTGGAAATCTTGTTTCTGTAAATTTTGAGCCAATATGAAAAGTATAGGAATAAGAACTAAGCATGATACTACTTAAATATTGGTTTTGAAAATAACGTTTACTTTAGCTTCTGAATCTCCCTTCTCAGGGACCAAAGAGAAACTCAATCCAAGTGAAATGGTTACAAATGTGCTTAATTCCAAATGCATGAGAATCTCTGAGTGCATAAGTCTATTTCTGTCTTTGTAAAATTCATTTCACCTGTTTCACATGAGACACATGCAAACAAAGCTTGGAAGGTGGGGTATTTTGAAGACTGAAATATTACCGACTTGGTTCCTTGCATACTTAGAATTCTTATTTGTAATATATGTCATTTTTATTGAAGACTTATTAATACAAGTGAAGTGAGCGTTAAGAATGGTCTGTGCTTCACCTAGAGCTATCAGGGCTCCTTCCCTTTTCCAGTATTAGGAGTAGTGCACATTTATCTTGTGATGCTGAATCCCCATCTTTCACACTTGATGAAGCCTTACTTCAGGATAAATCTTGTGTCATGCTACTTCGTCTTTCATAAATGAAATGTTGTTAATAAACCAAGTGCACACAGATTGCATGGCATTGCTAGCAATCTACCCTATGTATCTACCTGTGGGTTTAACTGATGTTACTTTTAATTTTGCTTATCAGATCTCACTTCTCTCCCTATCTTTGAGGCCTGTGACTGCGCTGGAAATTGATTCTAGCTTTTAAAATCACTTTGTCATTAGGCTTGCGTTGCTGTATTGAAAAGCCACAGATAAAAGGGGCTGATGGACGAGGTGCAAGGATTAAAACTATGCCCTGTTTGTGTTTGTGTGTGAGGCAATAGATCTGCAAGATGGAGTTTATTTTCTCCTTGCTATTGTTAATACTGTTCTGGAAGATGAAAATAGAACTGGCTTCTTTCTCAGTAGATTTTTTTCTTCAGTGCATTTCCATTTGTGAGGTTGTTCACCAGTGCTAAAACTTCATGCCCTGGTTTTTTTGTGAACAAAAAGATTTTTTTTTTTTTTAAAAGAATATTTATATCCACAGAGCACTACCAGAGAAATAGAAAAGAAAATACAGGAAGAGTAAATGAATTTTTACACTCAACATGGAAGTGAAGTTACAAGCTAAAAAAAAAAAAAAAAAAAAAAAAAAAGCTTTGACTAGAGAATATACAAAACCCTTAAGCATTACAGGCAGCCTAAATAGCAACTCCCACTTTCACTCACACACAACTATGAGCCAGCATTGGTTTCTTCTTCTTCCATTTGGAAACCTAAAAATTTAGCTCGCCTTTGCCTTCGAGTAAATCTTTTGACACTGCAGTGCTGAAGAACTGATTGTGGGATGTGGTTGAGCTCAGACCTTGAAAAGAAAACAAAATTGCTCAATTAGCCCCTCCAGAACAGGTTCATTTGTTGTAGTGAATTACACTGGTCGCTGGCTACCCTTAGGAGAGGAAAAGGGAAGGAACAAGGGATCACACCTTCAGAACAGGTCAGATTAAAGCAGACAGAAAGGTTCATGGTGTCATAAACATTGCAGAGAGTGAAAAAAGACACTGATAGCTGATAACTTAATTATCTGCCACTATCAGTTTGGAAGGGCTTTTAAACATGTCCAAAGTGTCTACCAAAATTTCCAGCAGGAGTGACAGCAGATTTTTAAGTAAGGATAAAAATGCAGCAGTCTTCCTGGAACAAGAGTCTGGCAGACTATGATGAATTACCTTATTATGGTTGTTCGCATGACAAATGTACTTGATCAGTGTTTCTTCTTGGGAATAGTTGAGCTTATCCAGAGGCAAAAGTTGAAAGGAAATGGAAGCTAACTAGTAATCCTAAGTGTAATACATCAGAATTTCTAGCAACAGAAGCTGAGAAACCTAATCAATTATTGTGTATGTCAATAACAAAACAATCTTCATGTCCCCCACAGTGTTACTTCTTCCTTCATCTCTTTAGTATTATTGATAGGAATTTCACGTACACATACTTTTATAATTGACTCAGAGGTCTACTTAGAGCAAAATGCTGGATAAATAGCAAGATTTAGCCTTTTCTTGGCTGCAGGTGCAGTCACAGCACTAACTCAGTGTACCTACCTACACTGTGCACAGAGACTGACAGAGAAATGGAGATGGGGCACATCTGCCTGATGACAACTTACAGCTGACTGTGTTGCCCAGCTTCCCTAGAGAGTTTTCAGCCTTGGAAGCCCTGGTTGTGAAGCCAGTTGGGGCTCTGCAGGGGTGCAGGTGCCCAGGCTCTGGCAGCCAGAGCTGCCCCGTGCTGGACACAGCAGGATCCAGCTGACCCAGAGCAGGGCACAGCTGAGCCCACAGCCAGGATTGTGAGGAAAAATGTGAGAAAGAGTCCTGAGCCCCAAGGGGAGAGCAGGAGGAGCTGATCCAGGTTCCCCTGCACAGTTCATGGAAAACCCCATGCTGGAGCCAGGGAAAAGCCTGAGGAGAAAGGAGCAGCAGGGAGGAATTGTCATGGACTGACTACAGCTCCCATTCCCCAGCCTTGCTCCAGTGGGGGAAGCAGAGGATTTGGAATGGAAGAAGTGGAAGTGTTTTGTGGTTTTTGTCTTCATTTCTTACCATTTAACTCTGTGTTAATTGACAACAAATTAAGTTAGTTTTCCCCAAGTTTTTGTTTGTAGGAAAAAAAAAAAAGGAAAAAAGTAAAAAAGTAAAGAGTGTTTTCATCTTAATCTTTCCTCCCTGTCCTCTTTAGGATATTATCAGCTGGGTGAGCATCAGCCAAGGTCACCTCACCACAACTTCCCTCTGTTTTTTGTGTTTTGATATAGCATCTCAATCCAGGCTTTTAACTAGCACACACATATTTCCTCTTGTTATTTTCCAAGTGTTTCTCTATTAACATAAGCCACAGTGTGTAATCTAGAATCAGAATCAAACTTTGTAGCTACCATTTCTCAAAGTAACTTGAATTTTGTAAATCTCTATAAATGAGACACAAGAATTATCACTGTGTTAATTACTACATCATTTCAGAAGAAACTCATGGCATAGGACCTATTATGTGATTATTTACCCAGTGTATTAGAGCTATCCTAACCTGTAATTTGACAATTTGCCTACCTTACAATTTAAGCTTGAAAGTAGTGGAGAACCTACTCCAGATTTTAGAGTTTGCAAATAAGCTTTTCATCACTGATTTCTCTAAAGGTGTATAAATTAGGTTGTTACCTCAAATTACAGCTGAGAGCCTACATCTGGCCTATCTGGCTTTGAGAAACAAGGCCACAATCCTGTCTGTCAGGAAACAGAACCTATTTAATAGGAGTGTGAAGTTCACATGGGGAAAGATCCCAGTATTTTGGACAAATTAGATATTTTGGGTTGACTCTACTTTGGTTTTTTTCATTTTCTTCTTTAACTTGACATATGCATTTAAAACACTCTCAACTTTTCTGTTTGATTAGTCCTTAAGCAAAAAAACATCTGGATCTGGTATCTCCTAACACTTACAAGATTGCACCATAGTAAGCTGATTAGTACACTAATGATTTATTGCTTGATATAATGAAAGTTAGACTCAAGTAAAACTGAGGGTAATTTTTTTGTGATGCTTATATCTTTGATATTTGTTTTTTTCTTAGTATATTAGTCTGAATTAGTCATTGGCAATGCTTTTGTAGCCAGCAGTGCGAATTGAGGACATTTTCCTGTGTTTCTAGTTATATATAATTATCAGTTTGTTCCAAGGCATGATTTGAAAATCAACCATGCATGCATGCATGCGAAAAAAAACCCCAAAAACAACAAACCAAAAAACAACAAACCAAAAAAACAACAAAAACAACAAAAGCTAGCACTGTAGTTTGTCTTGGCTTTGGAGGGAAGATAAGTGTATCTGCATCCAAGCTTTCAAAACTCATCAGAAAATCATTTCATAAAGAAGAATTACTTCTGTTAATGCTTACGTGGAAATTGTGGAAAATAGGAGTTTGTCATTGCATGTGCTTTGTAAAACTGCATACATAAAGTGCTCAGCAAACTTTAATGTCCTTGATTACATTAAGATAATATAGTTAATAGGAGATGAAGTCAGCTATTTTGAGAGTAATATTGATGATATAACACAATTTCTCTCTTCTTTTTTTTTTTTTTTTACTTGTTCTAGGGTTTCTGTGATTTAGAGGATAGGAGTGGGATAGTATTTGGATCAAAAGACATATTTTTTTTCATGGGCATAAGTATCTGTCCAGATTTTGAATGAATATGATGCCTCTGAGTAAATTAGCACTTGTCATCTTTCAGGAAGGGACAAGCTATAGGTTTTATTAAGTTAGCTTGATTACTGGAAGAATCTCTCCACAACAATAAGGAATTCTGTTGAAATATAAGTGAAAAGTGAATACTAAAGCACATTGTGTTTTTTCCCTTGTGGGGAATAAAAAAAAAAAAAAAAAGACCAAGAGCAAAGTCTTCACAGGATTCCAGACTGATCAGCACCCTTCTGTATAAACATACTCCTAAAGGCTTATTGATCATCTTCTTTAGACTCTCCCAACATGTTTTGTCTTACTGTTTTTCCTCTTACTCTAGGTAGCTTGGTGAAGTGAGAAGTGAGTTCTTGCATTCTTTGGTTAGAAAAGCACAGTTGCAGTAGCTGTCATCTCTACTAGAACTTACATATCCATAATAATTTAAAAAATCAGTATGAAAATTAAAATGTTCTGTAGTCTCTATATCAACATTTGATTGGTGTTCTTTTTTGGTCCATCTGTATCTCAAGCTACATTTAAGGTGGAAAATTGGATTGAAAGGTTGAGAAGGCAGATGGATTTCCCAAAGCAGCTGAGGACAAAGCTGTAGCACTTTACCTTGTTTAGGATTTCATATCTTAATTGAGCTCACATGTTATTTGGGTTGAACTCTATCAGAGTACAACAGAAAAAATTGTTAGTTTCCTGCAAGGTCTCCTATGCCTTTTTCTGAGGAAGACTTTTTTAATTTATATATTTGCTCCTTCTTTTAGTTCTTGAATATTTTCCTGTTTCTTTATCAGGATTTTTTTCATATATTCATAAAATCACATTTAAAATTCCCAGTAAAAAGCTAAATGCATACATTTAAACATAAACTAGAAAAAAGTTACATGAATTGATTGGTTGGTTGGTTGGTTGGTTGGTTGGTTTACTGGGGTTTTTTTGGGCAGAATTATTTATTTTGTCTTTTATTTCAGATATTTATCTTACTGATGTGTGTAACATAAATTTAGTCATAGGGTACTTCTGTCAAAATTTTGACAAAGCAGTTAAACAGAAGAGTGGATAAAACTGCAAATTAATTGAATGGATAGACTTAGGTCTAATGCTTCTTTAGCTGTCATTTGCTTGTTTTGTTCTGCTTAATTTAGCTGCTTTTCAGCTCATAAACTTCAAAGTCAACTCAAAGTCGAGCTCAAGGAGAATTCATATGATGCAAGCAGGCCTGATTGGCCTGAGAACTGTGAGCAAGGCTTGGATCTGTGCAGTCTGCATACCTGTGGTGACAATGTGAATGTTTATTTTTTGTGTAGTCTGTGAGCTCAAAGGATTAATTTATAGTAAGAAATTATAGAGGTTGCTAAGATTGAATATATAAAATCACTAGTTTTCAGATTTTAAATGTCATCTGTTTTAAGGGAAGGTAATTTAGTAGTTTGACTCATTAGTAGTGATCACGACTTAAAATCATGAGTTTTTGCATTACTGTGGGTTATTTTATAATGGATTTTCCCAGCTGGGTTTTTAGAACAATGTAATTGTTTATTCAAGGGTACTCTTATACTCTGTGATTGGTATAGGACTGCTGTTGGTTTCTAGCTGGTCAGATATTTGTTGAAGTCAGCTTATTCCTGGATCATCGATCATAAAACCTGTAACTCCAATTTACACCTCAGTTGTAAAGCTCTGATCTCTTTAAATAATATGGAAATGAACTCTAAACCTTTATAAAAATCTCCAGTGATGCTTTTTCCTTATTCTGTTTCTTCAGTGTACCTGACACAGAATTCTTCCTTGGTCTACTTTTCTCTGTTCCCTTCACGTCAAACCAGAGCATGT
Organism: Cettia cetti; assembly: GCA_013401135.1. Lineage (NCBI taxonomy): Eukaryota > Metazoa > Chordata > Aves > Passeriformes > Sylviidae > Cettia > Cettia cetti. The sequence goes on along the minus strand of VZUI01043620.1, from coordinate 182,477 downwards.
CAGCGCTATTTTGCTATCCCACACTAAAGCAACTTTCTTTACTAACTATTACATTGAAATCACTTGTTGCACAAGAACATCTGCTGATCAGTTGCACAGCTGAAAATACAGGATATATTATTATAACATATTTTTTTCCTTTCTCTAGCATGTGTCCCAGCTACTAAAACCTGCAGATGTTTTGTTATTTGAGATGACAGCAATAAATCCCCATGTACACCCTTACAATCTGTTTCTCTTTTCCAAAGACCATTGTAAGTTTTCTCTCACACGGCATGAAAGAGACTGTGCTGCTGGCTGCAGTTGAGAAACAGAATAGAAACAGAAAAATACACATAAATCCTAAGTTAAACACGTTTTTGATTCTGCAGATTGATAAGAAGAGTACAAAGGAACAAGTAGAAGGATTCAACAGAAAGAGTCTAGCTGTGGAGCTCCTCTTTTTCTGTCTTAGACAACTGGTATGAGTACTGAATAGGGAGGACTTTTGGAACTGTGACTACATTGGCAGTAGTAGGACTTCCACATGGCAAAGTCTTCCTTTCTCAGAACCTGCTTGGCTTGCCCCAATGGAAGCCAAATTTTATTTCTTTTTCTAATCTTGAAATACTTTCAGATTACAGCACTTTTGCATCCTTCTTCAGAGTGTTTCACTATCTCTAAATAAAATACATTAACATTAGATCTATATACTTTGTTGTTTAACAAAACCTAAGAGTTGATATTCTTGCCAGAATATTCTATAATTTTTCAAGTGTAATAAAACCTTTACTGGAAGTTGTGAGGATGAAGCCAAGCAGCCTTTCTCTAGAATGAAATCTGATGGACACTAGGAATCATTTACCATTGGAATGTTACCTTTTTTTGCCCTCTACTCTCTACCCAAAAATCACTCACCCCAGCTGAGTCAGAGTTATCAAAGAAAATCTTCAAAAATAGCCAAATTAGTTATTAAAAAGATAATGAGCTCAACAGAGGAAACAGGAAAAGAATTGGTTTTAAAGAAAGCTCTGTTCCACAGGATTCAAAAAACAGGGGAGAAGAACAAGTTAGTTTTGCTGTCCCATAGCTGTTCACTGGGAAAATCACTTAGATTGCCTAATGGATAAACAGAATTAGGTTAAAGGAAAGGTTGAGATCCTCTGCCAGCAAAGCTTTCTCCACTGAGAGTTATCACACTCTCTGTTGTGCCATTTCAAGCATTGCTATTACCATAAACTAACCCAGACCTGTCTGAATGATCTAGTTAAAAAAGTAAGCAGAAAACTGTTTTTCAAGTTTAAATGGGTTGAAGTTTAGAGTGGGGAATGTCACCAAGAGGTTTTGGGTCAGTGCATGGCTGCACAAACAGAGCATGAAGAAACTGCAACATCTAGGGGAGAAAGAAAGAAGCAGCTCCACAGTTGTTGGTGCTGGAAAAAAATGTACCAAATGTGTGCCTGCTGGATGTGTCAGTGACTCTGGGCCAGGATCAGTGAGAGATATTGTACTGATGGATTTTAAGTTATCAGAAAACCTTTGTGTGTTGAAGACATACTAAGTTGACTGGGCTTGTGTTCATTTTTGCTGTGTTGCTCATAAGAAGTTGAACTAAATTTCAAAGCTGGAATTTAAGATCATAAATATGATAGCTGATGGTTTATGGCTACAGCTCTAAACTAAGAGATATTTTCTTTCCTTTTTGTCATAAGGAAAACTTTTGTGAAAAGTAAAAGTTCTGTAGTCTTGAGACTCCAATAATCCACACAAGTGTTAATAAACAGCTTGTAGGAACAAACTTTCAGTTGTCCCAGGAATCCATATATTCCATAGTTAAAGCAGTTGAAAGAACTTGCAATTTCTTCTTTGTTGTTGTCATCATTGAGGTGAAGTTACTTTGCTTAAATGACTGTATGCAAAATAAAGGTTCAATTGTTTGAAAACATCAGTATTTACTAGTTTATAAACACTTTAGAAACAGAAGGTGCCACTCCTACTTCAGATGTTCCTTGAGCTTCAAGATATTACTGACAAAAACTTGGTGGACCTTTGTCATTTTGAAAAAAAAAGTGGAAGACGAAATGGAACTAAAGTATTTTTCAAATATATATATATATATATATATATATATATATATATACTCACCCCAAAACAAAACCACCAAACCACCATAGAATGAGGTTTATAGAAACCTTTGAATTTCTACTTTCAAAAAAAAAAAAAAAAAGTGTATATTCATGTACATTTTTACCAGTGGTGCACACTGGACATAGTTTGAAAGTTAAAAACCTGAATCATACCAAGATAAATGCAAACATGGACTTGGATTTTTACGTGGCTTTTAACCTTCCTTGATTGAAAAGACAGAGTTCTTAATTGTCTAAAGAGAGAAAATGACAAAGCTGTGAAAGAAGATGATACCAAATCTTTTGGGTTTATTTAATGCTAAACACCATTTACCACTAAATAGTTTAAACCAAATTTGTTGGTTGTACATGATTCATTCTTCAATTTGCAAAATGTATGATTTGAACAATGCTATGAATTAATCTAAAACTATTTTTCTTTTGTGTTCTAGGTAAGAGAATACCAGGTTTCTCACACTATAATCAGACTGCAGCAAGGTAACATATTTCAGGTATCTGAAGCCTATGATGGGACTATAATTTGTATGTGTGTGAACATCATATTCTCTTCCATATGAAAAGTGTCTGAATCAGTAAAATATTTGATTGCCAAAGAAGAAGCAGCCAACCTTAGCAGATCTTTAACAAACTTTGAAATATAATAGAAAAAATTATATTCTGAGCTACTTTTCTGCTTTTCCTCTGTGAAAACTATTTAATTCATGTTACCGTATTGGATGTATTTTATATGTCTGTATATTTACATTGCAAGGCTAATGTTGTCACTTAGTGAAGTGATTTTAAAAATTAAAAGGAAAAAAATAGAAGAAAAAATTAGTTCGATGCAAATGGTAACAAAGTACGGAGTTGCACATGTCGTTCACAATGTCAAAAGATCCTGAAATACCATGGTGCCATAAGGATACTTCATACTCATTTCTGCTTGTAGATACTATTTGTAAGCTGACATTTTGCTAAGAGGTGGGATTGGCACAACTTGTCAGTGCTGCATAGACTGATGCGCTCAAGCATCCAAAATATTTTTTTTATTTGATTATAAGTTAATATTGGATATAGACAACTCTAAAAACAAACCAAACAAGCTTTGTTTTCTTTTACATCCTTGGTGTTAATCAAGATTTTTGGATATTACTTCTGTAAGAGTCTTGTATTTTAAATAGACAATTGAACCTTATTTTTTAATTAACCTGTGATTATTGACACAAAATACAATGGGTTACAGTAGCTTCAGCCAAGACCCAGTACTAGAATGTCTGTCATCTACACCTTTCTAGGAGCCTCCGGAACAATTTAATTAAAATTGTTCCATGTTTTTCCCCTCACCAATAACCTGTTCTTTTGTGGTCCTTGATGTGGCTGTTTTCCAGCAAGAGTAGAGTGTAGCCTCTTGAAAACAACTGGAATATTTTAGAGGCCTTTGTTTCCTTGATTGCATCCTGCCTTTAAAAATGCGACTTTAAAATGAGTGATAGTGCTGGGGTATCCTTAATAATGTTGTATTCACATCTGAGCACTGATTTTCTTGTTGGTGCCAGTATCTGCACTGTTGGATACTGGGATACATAAAATCCTGCAGCTACACAGAGATGAGTAAACAACATAAATCCTTTACTGCTAGACAGAACGGTGTGATGAATCTAAATGGCTTTTTAAAGGTAAGGCTTGCTGAGATGTCCAGAGATTTCAAGATTATTATGCTAAATCACCCAGAATTCCATGAATAACTTTGGGATAGGAGGGTCTTTACTTGTCCAGCTGCATTTTGGATGCCTCATCAGTGCCACTGGATCAGCATAAGATTGATAGTGATGTGGTATGGTAACATCTGTTGTTCTGCAGTGTAATTCCAGCAGATGCTATTGCTTTAAATGTAATATGCTTTTTGTTTTACCCTTGGAGCATGTTACCTGTAGCAGATGAATGGTACTAAAGTTGAGGTGCAGGTTTCAAAACCATGAGTTGTGTACCTCTGATCAGATTGATACCTGTAAATTGTGCAGAGCATCATTAAGTTGGATAAGAATGGCAGTTGGGATTTATTCCTCAAACTGACATACAGAATTCTTCTGACTGTAGGGCAATTTGTACTCTCATCTTTTTTTTTTTTTTCCTTCTCTCCCTTCCATCTCTCCTTGCCCCTAGTAGCCATCCTTTTTTTGTTCCTGGTGCATTCATCAAACTGCATAAGCACAAATGTGTCACTGTTTTTTCCCTTTCACTTTGTATGAAGAGTTGTAATGAGAGAAATGTTAAGTGTTCAAATCTGTAACCTAATTGACTTTGCCTGTATAGCATGCTGGCAAGAGGTCTAGACTAAGATCATTTTAAGATAATCAGTGTTTCCTACTTTATGTAAATGCATGATAGTGCATATTTATTTAAGATAAAATGGGGATGATATCTGGCATTTCTGTAGTAAAAGGAAAGGTTTTGGTAAAAAAAAACAAAAAATACCCTCTTCCAGCAGGAACACTTCAGGTAGAATATTTTACAATGCAGTGCTCTTAAATAAGTTTGCACAGCAGGCATCCCATATTTCTTGGTGTTAACAAGTTCACTTGGAAGTACCATTTCCTATTTCCAAGGAGTGGCTTGCTATTACTTGTATGCAAATCTTGTTTTCTGTTGCAGAGTTACAGCAATCAAGAGACTCTCACATAATGATGGCATCTGCTGAATGTTGTTAGAATTCTTCATACAAGCACAGACAAAAAAAAAAAAAAAAAAAAAGGGGGGGGGGTGTCCTTTGCATGTTTCTGGCTATTTCACTATTGAGCAACCTGAAGTTACTCTTCTGTTTAAATTTTTTTTAGTGACTGAAAAATTTTTAGCCATAATAACTCTGCATGATTGTGTTTTACCCAAAGAGAATGCACAAAGTTGTATAAAGCAATTTAGCAGTTCCTTTTCCTGTGCCTTTCTCCACCCTGAAGTCTTTGCTCAGAACATTTGCAAGGCCTGTTTTGAAAATTTGATCTCTTTAGGGCTCTGTGGGGAAGCAGAAAATTCTAGAATTTCTTTGACTATAGGTAGCTCAGTCCAGGCTTTATATGGGGTTTGGGTTGGTTTTTTGTTTTTTTTTTTTTTTTTGTTTGTTTGTTTTTTGGTTTTTTTTGCGTTTTTTGACCAATTATAATTCTGCTTCTCTGTCAAGTAGATATTTGTGTTGTAAGAATTATCTTATTGGGCTAAATAGTCATCTACCATGATGTGGTCTAACCCCAGCCAGCAACTAAGCATCAAGCAGTCATTAATTCACTCCTTCCCTCCCTCCCAGCAGGGTGGAGGGAGAGAATCAAAAGAGTAAAAGTGAGAAAACTCGTGGGAGTTGAGATAAAAAGAGTTTAATAATTGAAATTATGTAATAATAATCATCAGATCATTTGTAAATAAAAGGGAAACAAGAAAGAGGAATAAACCCCAAAGAAGGCCAGTTAAGCAAAGTTGTTCACCACCACCTGACTGGTGTATCCTCTCCCAACTTCTTGTGCACCCCACCCACCCCACTTCCTGGGGTGGGAAATAGAAAAGGCCTTGGCTCTGTGCAAGCTGTGCCCAGCAGTGAGGAAAACATCCCTGAATTATCAGCACTGCTTCCAGCACAAATCCAAACCACAGCCCTGTAATAGCACCTGTTAAGGAAATGATCTCTATGCCAGCCACAACCAGCACACCTATACCAAAAGAGGTGTTGTCAGAGTTCTTAGGAGATCTCTTTCTTTGGGTCCATTAAAATTATTAGAGGTTTCTGAGCAGTTTGATGAAATAGCATATTAATGCAGTATAATGTTATATAAAGCTACATGATGCTTAACCAAAACTACTCAGGATAATTTGTGACAAAGACTATTATAATCCATTAGCCATAATTTCCAAGGCAATTTTCAGTTACTTTTAAGTTGTGACAACAGCATGTGCTGTAAATTGTTATATGAATGGCAGAGATTCTTGGTGTTTTATATCATTTTCACATACAACTATGCTAAAAACAGTGTTTTTATAGGTGAGGTTATGTTAGGGCAACTTGGATTTTTCTCTCTACCTATTATGAATGAAGGTATAGTCTCTTTGTGATAAAAATGGGTAGGGATAATGGATAATCCTTCCTTTTAAGCTGCATCTCTAGTTTAGGAAAAAGTCATTAAATATAAGACTTGAATTCACAAGTAAAATAAAATACCTTCAGTCTATAAGATTTCTTGCCAATGCAGGGCTTAAATGAAATTTAGGACTATAAGTAGATTTATGAGGTTAAAAGCACACTGAATTTCCCCTTCTTTTGCCACGAATGAAGAGGGAGTTGTGCAGAAACACTAATATAAGATTAAATTGTTAAAGCACACATCTGTATTTAATATGCATGTGATATCACAGGAAAGATTAGGTGGAAATTGTGGGGCTTCTTTTTACAAACTTTCTTTTTGTACTCAAATTTTCAACATTTAGCATTTTTCATGATGGTTTCTGTGCACATTTCTTAAATCAGTCTCCAAATTAAGGCTTTCTTTCAGTAGATGAACAATTAAAAGGAAAAGAACAAAGTTCTAACTGTCCTATGATATAATTTACAAGAAAAAAAAATTATATCCTTCAAAAGTGTATTTAACAGGATCACAGATTAGCTGGGGTTGGAAGGGACCTGTGGAGATCATCCAGCCCAAAACTCCTGCCGAGGCAGATCACCTCAAGCAGGTGACACAGGAAGATTTCCAGCTGGTTTTAATGTCTCCAGAGAGAGAGAGAATCCATACATTCCCTGGGCAGCTGTCACAGTGCTCTGCCACCCACAATGTGAAAAAAGTTCTTCCTTATGTTGAATGGAGTTTCTGGTGTTTTATTTGATGGCCATTGCTCCTTGCCCTGTTGCTGGGCACCACCAAAAAGTTTGGCACCGTTCTCCTGATGGGCAGTAATCTGGAATGGTTTGCCTGCTCCTTAGATTGCTGGCAGGGTAACCCCAAAGCCTCAGCCAGAATTCCTCCAAAAGCAATGCCCCATTGCTTTGTCCTAGACACAGGAGACATTATTGTATCACATTTTAGCTTTTAGTGAAAGAACATAAAATCCTAATGCATGTACACACAAATCAAAAGCAAGCTGAAGCAAAGCTCATTTCTATAGTGATCAACTTATTCAGTAGAAAAGTTGGCAAAATCACTGTACTGTTGTGATAATAATTAAAGAAAAATATATTACTTTTCAAATTCTACAATTTTAGTAGAAATGAAGCTAGAAAGCTAAATCATAACTGTTTTCATATCAATCAAACACCAGTTAATTTTTAATGAGATTTTTTAAGAAGAAACCTTCACAATTAATCTGCTATTAATGCATTAAAAAGTAAATGCAAATATGTTGCTTTCCAGATCATAGGGTTTCAAACCAAAAACCACATTCTAGTGGAACACAGTCAACTAATTTTTCCTCATCTGAGTCATTCAACTTTTCATCAGTGCTCTTTTTGTTCCCCTTGATTTGACTATTCAAAACCTCTGTTGCTGTCACCCAGGCATAATTTTTTTTTTCTTTTTCCTCTTTTTTATAAAAATTTGTTTGAAGAAGTTCAGTATAGTAAAGAGCAATACCATGTTGTGTTTTGTCATGCCTGCTGGATATTTCCATGCAGCTGACACTGGGATTGAAGGCACAGATCTCTGATGAAACTTCTCAAGCCAAACATGCAATGTGGGAGGGGATTTTGGGGTTTGGATCAGTACAAAATTATTTGTGAATGAATATAGAAAATATTTTAGCAGTCTTGTCTAAGGATGTTTTCCTGTACAATTACTCATGAAAGACGAGTTGGACAATAAAATTACTTACAAAAAAATAGGTGAATTAAATGCTCTAAGAGACCCAACCCATAACTTTTTAATATTGTATTTCAGTATCTAAATCTAGGTACACAGAGCTTTTCTTCCAGAATATTCTTGCTATTTTTGTTGAAAAATTGGCCAAATATTTGTAACTGACAGGAAATATATCAGGCTCCAGGGAAAACTACCAATAATTCTTGTATTGTTGGAAGAAAATCTGATGTGTTCAGTTCAGATTCTGATTTTCAATAATACTTATTTAGTATTACCACTTGAAGAAGTAAAAGGGATTGTTTTTCTTTATTTTTTTCCTTTTTTTCTCTTATGTTCTGCTCTAAAAATCTCAGGAAGACACTCTGCAAAATGCTGTTCATGTCTTCATTTCTTTTTGGAAGGAATTCATCTAAAAAGAGTTGAGTTTTGGCATTATATGAAATACCAAGGAATTGAAACTTGGAAGGTGTCTACTGCTCCTTCAGACATAAAATATGCATTGGGAACTAATAGCAAATGTTCCACATTATGGTGCAAAACTCCTCAAATTGTTCTACCCTCCTCCAGTCACCTTTCTTCATTAAGTATTCTTTGTTGGTATTTGCAGAGCAGAATGATCCTGGCCCTGTGCAGCTTCAGCACTGACAAAGGAGCAAATGACAGTTCCTCAATGATTTTCAGTTAATCAGTCTAATAATTACCTTTCACTCCATTGCAGTGGCAACATCAAGCTTGTGCAGGAAAACTCAAGAAATAGTCAGGTTTCTCCTGTTGTGTTTTCTTCATGCAGGCTCTGCTGCAACAATTCATTTTAGCATTCACTTTGCCCCATTAAAGTAACTCCTTGAGGTCACAGGAGGTACCAGCCTGTTTTGATGCCCTCTGAAAGGAGGGAGCTGGGTACTGGAGAGCTTCCCTGAACTGTAGTCCTGTCATGAGGATGGAATTAAAACCTTTGCTTTACAAGTCATGAGCTTTGGTGGGTCAATACAAGAACAGGGAATCATAGAGCATCTCAAGTTGGGAGGAACTCAAGGATTATCCAGTCCCTGCTTCTCACTGGTGTCATCCTGTCTTCGTGTCCCCTTATCCTCACAGAGGGTGACTCTTTGGACAATGAGGCAGCCTGGCACTGACCTGGCACATTTTAAATTCAACCACCAGTAATTAAGTCCACATTTTTACATCAGGCTTCCCCAGAGGTGATGAGGGAGGGATTTTTGAGTCTGTGCTGTCTGTTCCAGGTTTGGCCACTTTTCATATTTATGGATGCACACAATGAAGCGTCACATGGCAGCCATTGGTTAATATGTCTGTGGATGTATTATCTATGTTTTATCTTCTTCCATAATACTCTACAACCTTAATTAGTATCTCCTGGTTCAGAGACAGCTCATAAAATTTTATTTCATCCTTTTTTACTTCTGTGGCCCTCACTGTTCTTTTACGAATCCATCAGATGCTTGTGTATTGCTTCCTTAAATCTGTCTTCTGTCATTTTAATTTTGCTGTAATTCAATTTAGTGATAACAGGTAGAAAGGCAGTATATTTTTTGATTATGCAAACCATCAGAGGATGAAAGTTGGTTACAGTAAACACAATTGCAGAATTTGTGATATTCAGACAAAAGTTAGAAGATTAGTATTTAAGCCGATAATCAGAGATCCTTCTCTTTATCATACCTGGCCTTATCTGGATAATTAATTATTTTTAACATTTATTTTTGAAAATTGATTTTCTAGATGACTAAAAAAGCCTATGCCAAAAACCAAATTATTTGTTTTCTCCCAAGTGATGTATTAGATCCACATTTGTCCCCATTTGTAAAGTCTTTGCTTTGACCCATTTATTTTGATTCTCTTCTCAGCATGTTTTCACAGTCATATAAACAATTCAAATAACAATAATATGTGTAAAGAAAGTACACCAAGATACCTCAGGTGCTCTGTTTAGACAGAATATGCATCTAAATTGATTCAGAAGTAATATGCACTTTGGCAAAGTTCCATGACATTCAGACTTATATGTATGAAGAATCAGCAATGAAAAATAACCAAGACAAAGAGAAGTCAAAGAAATGCAGGTTGTCTTTTTGTGCATGCTGAATTAAGAAAACAAAAACAAACCAAAAAAAACCCACTCACAATTTTATAATTTTATTGGAAATAGAGAATGATGCAAACCAACATATTCGGTTAACCATCAGCATTACTAATTTAGGCTCCTCATGTGATGCCTTCTGTCCTCTGGATTTGAGTAAGTGGTGATCAGTTTGTACATGTAGATGCAGGGAAATATACATCTATATGTGAACGTATATTTGGGACTATCCCACCCAGCCTGCTGGTCATGCATCACACATGACCTTGCACTTCTGCCCTCAACAATCCCATAATTTCCAATTAGAAATTAAGGATGGTGCCAGTCCCAGAGTCACCATGGGAAAACAACTTTGCAGCAGCATTTCCGCTGTGCCTGTTTATGAACTGATGGCTGCAGTCCTCTACAGTGAGACGTCCACATTTTTCCAAAACTGTTCAACACCTCGTGGCTTTCACAACTCTGCCTTTCCTCAGACACCCCCAGATTCCCATTCTTTCTGTTTTTTACCTCCTTGGCCTCCTTTATCTTCCTAGAAGATAAACCTCTGCCAAACCTGGAGGATTTTACCAAATCTGCCAGTGTCTTAAATGAGGGAGTGCGTCTTTGGGAGCAGTAGGAAGCCTGAGAATAAAAATCTCTCAAAAAAATAATGTTCTTTTTAAAGAGTTCTATGCACATGACAATGTGATAACTTGCTCTGTCATGCACATTTGTGTATATTGTCTGTCATATTTGTTATGCACCTTAAATCTCACGGAACACCCTTGTTTCTCAAGGTGCTCTTTAAAATGCCAACAATATTTTTAATTTTAAAGTTTTTGAGATAAAACATCGTAGTTTAAGTGCTATATGAAATGACAATTTTCCTATCTTTGCGAGGACTCTGAATTCAATATAAAATCATAAACACTACTTTTTTTTTTTTTTCCATTTTTATACATTTGTATAATTTCACAAAAAATCCTGGTAGATTTCTTGAATGCTGTTGCATCTGCCAAACATATGTATCATAAACAGTGCAGAAGGGCAAAATCTCATTTTTTGTTGATTGTTATTGATTGACGCAGCTTAAGTGAAGCTAGAGAAGGAGTGGCAGCATGAGGTGTGGCCCAAACATTCTAACAAAGCAATTCCATTGTATTCCACTGATCTCTATAAAAAATGGATGGATCACTTCTCTTACTCCATAGTCAGTATTGCTGATGTTTTAAAGCTTTACTTTAAAACAAAGATGGATATAATGTACTTCAGTCACTGATCCATAGAAAAAAATAAAGCTCCTTAATTTTTTTGCCTTTAAAATGAAGCATGCAAAGCATTCTCCTGATGCTTTTTTTTAAGTTCACTGTTACTGTATTTTTCTCAGAGAACAGTGAAAAAGATGGTTACAGTCTATAAAACTGCAGTATTCACTGACAGGATATCTGCATCTTGAAGTGTTTGTCAAGATTATTACCTCTAATTTGTGATTTTTTTGCAGTAGTTGTCAACTACAAGATAATCATATATTAACATGAAAACTAGGCTATAATTTTTAAGAAATTGTAAAGGATTTAGGTCATTCCTGTTTGCAAATATCTAATTCTGAAGAGATTAACTTAGACATCCTACTTACTGGTATTTGTCATTGAGTTCCTCATTTCTTGAGTGCATGTGATGAAGCATTTTCTCCTCCCCTAAAGGTAAAGCCTCAGAAAAAATGGAGTGGAGTTCATTAAACTTTTGTAATGAATTGTTTCTCTTGAAAACAAGAGAAAAATGATGTGTCCCGAATACAAATTACATCTTATGTTTATAGAAACAAGCTTAGGTTCAGTCAGAAGTTTCACTCAAGTAAATTTTTTCATTATTCAAGTTAGTGAAGACTTTGAGGGTTTTTTAAAAATATTAAAATTGTTTGGCTTTAACAGAGGCCAGCTGTCTTGTCATTCTGGTTTCCAGACTTGTTTGGTGTTGATGCTTCTTTCCATGTGTGACCTAAGGGACACCCTTCCATTTCTAGAAATACTGAAGAAATCAATTCCTCACATGCAGAGCATTTAATGCATCACGAGGCCCAGCTTCGGCAGCAGAACTTTTGTTATTTATAAAGAAAATGAGTTTTATATTCTGCAACTTTACTGCCAATTTTTTTGGTTATAAAGTGCCCATGTGCACATGCAGAAGGACACACATATTCCCTATTATGTGTTTTATTGGCCAGACTCTGCTCCTTTGACCCTATTAACCCTGAAAAAGTGGTACTGTGTGAGAAGCTGGATTTTCTGTCCTGCTCTCAAGCGTGTATGTACATTCAAGAACACATTTTTATCACAACTGAATAATTTGCCTTTTATATAGCATTCAGCTCTCATTCATTAGGTCATTTGTTTCTGTGTTAAGGCTGGCACCAGGCATTAGTGGTAAAAGCAAACTGAAGGCAAGCAATCAAAGAAACACAGGTGCACGTAGCTAAAGCAGCAACTTTGTTCTCTGACAAAATGATGTGACTTGGTGTGTCTGTTAAGTAAAACAAAGTGACTCCTGCAGTGAGAAGTCCTCTAATGGTAATGAATGGTGTTAGCTCTTGAGGGCTCTTTAGTTTTCACTGTGGGGCTGAACTGCTTGTTGAAGTGTCCAGGACGGCTGAGCACCTTGTGAGGGCATGCCTGCTCCTGGGGGAAGGAAACAGGAGTCTGCTTAATGGGAATGTTTACTTCATTTTCTCAGTCAGACTTTTCTGTGGAAGAAAGTGTTGGAGGTTGAGCTATTCAGACCTTGACAGGTTATATATCCCCTCAGCTCCCATTTAATTAACAGAAAAGAACTCCCAACAATATTTTGGTTTGAGAACCTTCTCAAGAAGAGGTGTCGGAAGCTGAGCCCATTATCCACCTTATCGCCTCTCTAATCTTCTGTCTCCTCTGCCCATCAAGCACAGATTCAGTGCCTCATCATTCCCTTTGGTGCATCCTTCTGACCCACAGGGTCTGCTTCCATCCTGATATGGGTCAATCAGTCATGGATGGATTGCTGACTGCGCTGCAGGAGGTTAAAATGTTTCCCAGAGTTCAGTGGTGGGATGAGAGAGAGGAGGCAGGGGAAGTCTCAGGTAACATACATTAGTGCAGAATTTCACTCAAAGGGGTGTTTTAATTTAAATACTTCTATTAAGAGTTTAATAGAGTTGTAGCTTCTATCCCCACAGTGCTGACACATAACTATTTTTCTCCCCGTCTCTTCACAAAGACACTGTTTACACTCCTTCTCATAAAACCTCTTTTTCCTTGGATTAATAGAGATATACTTGAGTTGCTGTATAACTCTTGTAAGAATTAAAATCATAATAGGAAATATTTTTGCTTTCAGAAACAAGCATGTGGAAGAGTGATGCTTAAAAATGAAAAAGAAATTTGTAGTCTTCAAGGACAACTCTGTGAGGGCAAGCAGTATGCAAAATTGTGTATACTAAAAGGAATGAAAATAGTCAAGACAAAAGCAAAGAGTAAATATTCCTCATACCTCCCTGAAGATAGAGTCAGTTACCTCTCATTGAAAAGAAGCCTGAAATTAAATTGAGCTTTGCTGTAAAGGAGATAGCTGAAATGATAGGTAATTACTGCAGAAAACATGACTTGGAGGTAACAGTGGGATAGTATTGAAATGTAGAGGAAAATACTGGCAGAGAAATATAAATTATAAGAAAATAGTAAAAAGAACCTAGTAAAAAGCCAGTCAAAGTGTCATTTTGAAACAAGAAACATTTGCACCATTACATGTAAGCAGATTAAAACAATTGTGCAAATGAATATTTCCTGGTGTGTTCATGTTTTGTCAAGTCCAAATCTGAGATTCCTGTTGTGTTCAAAAAAAAAAAAAAAAAAGTTTTTTATAGGCTCCCTATACATAGCAATGAATTCTGCATCCAAGAAATAGTGACTGGATCCTCAGCTTCCCCTCCAAGCATTAACTGTCTGGAAGATCCCAAACGTTCACTGACAGCCTGGCTCAGATGGATCAACAAATTCCCAAACACTTGTACATTCAGTTACTGTTTTCAAAGTTTATGTTGGCTGTTGGATAATCTCATCCACAAACATAATGCTGATACATATACCCATAAGGTACCCTTAAAAAGAAATTGTGTGTGAGAGATTAAATTTGGTCCTATTCTTGTAACCATTCTGAAGCAAGCGTGGAATTCAACTTCCAAATGCCTTCCCTAGTGTATCTAGCCAAATTCTGAACAATTATAAGGCATAACAGTCTGACATGGGGCATTTAAATTCGTTTGCTTTGTGTCCCTGTGATGTTTCAGTGTGATCAGGTAGATTATAGAATGGAGTTTGTCAGTCTTCTGCCCTGTTTGACACAGGTTGTCAAATATATATCCTTAAGGAGAATTTGTTTATGATATAAATTTGGTGAGTATTAATTCTACTAAACCAATAGTGCCCCTGGCATGCTGAGAAATAGGAATTACAGGCCAAAGTCCTCTTCTGCCACCAGGAGGGAAATGAGGGTTGCTTATTTTGAAGCAGAGGAATAGTGGGGCAAATTGTTGCATAGACTTGGGTCTTAGTTTTAAGCATAAAGTCTGTGCAGAAGGAGCTGAGCATGCAGTTGTGAGGAAAATACGGAATTTTTAAAAAGATCTACAAGTGATGTTGAAACATCAGGTTTCCTGCCAACCTAAAACTTGCCTTCGTTTTTCTTTCTTCTTTTGGTACCTCCCTGTAGTATTTGTTACCTCTCTGCTCGTTTTTCCTTCTTTTTGACAGTAGTATTTTGACTTGTAAAGAAGTTACGTGTGTATTGTGTGAATGGCCATGTGCACGTGAACAAAAATACCAATAACTCTTGAACCCCCTGTGCAAAGCCAAGCCCATGCAGTTAGCACTATAGCTCAGCTCCAGCTGGCTAAAATATCTGTATTTGTGTGAATTCATACTGCAGGCTAGAGTTCCCATTTCCCAGCTTTATGTTGCATCTTTAATTAGTCCTAGCTGTCTTCAATTCATAAATTAAAGGCTGCCCTTTCTTCTGTTGACAGGAGCACCAGTTACAAATTTCAGTAGCTGAATCCTGTTGCACTGTAAATCAACTTTAGGCAAATAGATTTTCAATTCTTGACTGACCAAATCAGCTTATTTTGCTTTTCTGTATTGTTTCACACACTGGCAGCATCATTAAATTGGAATTAGCTTGTAGCCTTGAAACTCCTAGTGCTTAATTTGTAAATGTGATTCCTGTGGTATATTTCAACACAGCCTGGACAGTGTTTTTTATTCTTTATTCTTGGTAGATGTGTTAATTTTCTGTCTCTTTTTTTTCTATATGGAGCCCCATGCCATGTTTGCCTTACCTTTCAGTATGACTGGAGTTCTGCAAGGTGGCCAGAGGGTAAGATCCTGTCCTCTCCACCAGGTTTTCAATGATCTCCATGGAATTCCATGTATGATAGGGATATGTCTCACTCCTCTTACATAATCAGACCTGAATTCACCCTTGGAAAATACTTTTGGGCATTGTAAGAGCATTTTCCTCTTCACAAGGACAGATCAGAGGCTGCCTTTGCAGGTGATATGTGAGGAGCTCTGTAGGTCCCCTACCAGAATGCTGCAGTCTGGTATCTTATGTGCTGTGATCCATGGAGGGGGAAATCATTATCTCTTGCTGAATCTAAACTGCTGCATAAAATAGCAAGAATTTCAGGTGTCTAAAAATCTTCCTCTGTAGCATGTATATATATATACACATATATAAGAAATGGAGTTCATGATGTTCTCAGTTCATTTTATATTTACAAACTCTTACATTTTATATGCAAATGACTCATTATACTTTGGAAAATGAATATATTAATTTGATTAATTTCTTACCTTATTTAAATCTTTGGAAATGTCAGCTGCCATTCAATCTGCACAGCAGTTATGACAAAACAACAAATATTACAAAGAGGTGAAGCATTAAATTTCTCCTAATCACAAGACAGACATGACAGGTCTCAGTTTATGCACACAGACATTGCTGAGTGTGCTGAAAATATGGAGATATTTCGCTCCCTTTACAAAACCCATTAGAGTAAAACCTTTTGGTTTTAAATCTGTAACTGAAAATGTTTTTTTTTTTTTCCTGTGCCATGGAAAACAAACACAGGGTTTTATACATTTTCTGGTAAGACTGTGAACTAGATTTGAGGGGTTTTTTTAGATAAAATATAAGTGAACTACTGAATATCTGGAAGGAGGGAATTGTTTGGTTTGGAGTTTTTTAAGTGGATGTTTACTGTGAGATTTTAGAAATTTTGTTTCTGAAGTTTGATCTCTACTAAGAAGAAATCAATTCCTCCATGTCTTTATTACATAGTAAATTTCAGTATCCTTGTGTTTTCCTGGGGTATCCAGTGGGTAGTCTGTCAGTTCCATTATTGCAGGAAGGCTTAGCCCAGCAGTCATTAGCTATCCCTCATGCTTTGCTGCAGAGTCCTGTTTCAAACCACTTGAATTCAGCATCTTCTCTGTGAGAAAACCATATTTTTAAGTGTTAGTCCAGTATTTTGGAGCTATAACATCTAGATTCAGTTTACCACACTGGTTTGAGACAGGGCAGATTAACTGTTCTATTCCAAAGCTTTGCTTACCATGGCATAAATTGTTGCAGCCTTTCTAGGAATTTTGTGAGACATAATGACTTTTAATGTTTTCAAATCAGTTTGCTTTTTAATAATGCAAGTAATGCACAATTCTAGTGTGGCAATAGTATTATTGTGATGGGTTCTTTACTCCACTGGAGGCTTTGCAAATAGATGCTTGTGGTGCTAAACCTCACTGCAATCTTCTGTTCAAGATGTTTGCATCACCAAATGTTTCCTGAGACTAGCAAAACCCAACATAAACTTGCATTTAAGCTTCATACATGCATATAGAGATTTCTAACCACATATAAAACACAGCTGCTGATTGGAACAATCTCAGAGTTTTCAAGAAAGTGATTCTAGATTTGAGTGTTTTATGCATTCTTTTCTTTCTTGAACAACTTGTATCACAGAAAATATGAGAAGTTAAAATGACCTTGAGTAGAAAACATGCAATGTTTTCTTAGTTAAATCTGCATTTGAAAAAGTTTACTTCAAAAGCTACTCCATTTGAAAGTAATGTCTACCTACATTAATAGTTTTATTATTAATGGCTTTGGACTATATTATATCATTTAATTGGTGTTTATAAATAGCTTCCTTCCCTGTGGTTATGAAATATAACATTTACCAAACTTCTTCTTTGATGGAATTTACATATGGCACATCATGATGATTAAAAGCCAGCCGTCTTTTCACAGCATGGCAAGAAATAGGATTTGATTTATCTTCGTTGCTCGCCTACCACTTGCTGTGACTGTACTTTTGAAATTTTAATATTCTCATTTCTCAAAAGGAGCTTGTTATGTAAAGTATTATGTAAATATCTTTTAGGCTTTGTTTTTGCCTTTCTATGTAAAAAAAAAATTAGAAATTTTAATGTGATGAGCAAACAAAGCATGAAGGTGGGAATGAAAAGTCTCAGCCAAAGAGATTTTGTGTCAAAAGAGGCAGATTTATTTATACTTTGAAATCTAAAATAATTTAAGTACAGTGGAATCTCAGCAGTGTTTTGAATCCCTTTCATATGAACTGTTGATCAATAATCAGATGAAATGTGTCACTTCTAGATTCTCAATCCTTTTTTAGATTAGTACAGGTACAGTGTGGTTTTCCAAGACAAACAAGGGAGCACAAACCTGGTGTTGTGTGGGCAGACAGATCCCTTTTCCTGCCCTCCTTCCCCATGCTCCCCTCTCACAAATGACTCCCTAGCAGCAAATATGTGAAGTCCAGAGCTCAGGCTGGTCAGGCAGTGATAGGATATTCTTTATGAGATGGAGAGACAGCAGCTCCATCTGCATCTGCTACAGCAAAGCACATTTTAAAGAGTAGGGATTGTGTATTCCTGTTGCATCTGCTCAGATTTTAACACTCTCCCTTTTAATGTTGGCCTTCCCAACACAAGAGATTTGATCAAGGTGTTCTTCAAAATTCAGTGCCACGCTGGGAAAGTCTAGTACAAACCTGTTGTCTGTCACCTCCTAATTCTTTTTAAGCAATTAAGCACCTGCTGATTCTCTGAGGTTACACCAGGATTTTTACTTTGATTTTTCTTCATATTTTAGCTCAGCTCTTTTTTTTTTTTTTTTTTTTTTGCTGTTTGGTTCAGCAAGGGAGCTAAAACAACTTTGACTCTCCTCCTTTCCCCTTCTTGTGAGGCAGCCTGTGCCTACTAAACATCTGTTCCTTAGAAAAATTAAAATAAGGGTAAATTAAATGTACTCAGTGCAACGGTTTAGAAAACTGAATACATAACTTTGTATCCAATTCAAATAGAATATTGTCTAAAACTGCACACAAGAGAGAGAATTAACCAACGCCTGTACCAAAGGTTTGAAACAGGAGGTGCACAGTGGGTGGTTCATATCAAATGCAACCCACAGATAGATTGAGATTTTTTTTTTTTTTTGGGTTTTTTCTGTTGCATGTTTTTGGGTTGGGGTTTTTTTGGGTTTTTTTTGTTTTTAAGAGAACCTCCTAAAAACTTTCAAGTTATTTAATGTGCCAAGGAAGGAGTAATAAGTAGACCAAGGGCAAATTATATATATATATATACATGGTTCTGACAGTTTGAACTGGTGAAGGTGAAGAATTATTGTCCTCTGTAGAAAACAGTCCTACTCTGACACACCCCTAGAAAATAAGAGGAAGTAATCATATCCCTCTCCTAATTTTTGATAGAATATTTCATATACTTGTCAGTTTTATTTGCCAGTTTTGAGAAATTAGTATGTCAGAATGAGTAATTATCAGTTCTAAAAATAACAGATAAAATCATCCCAGAAGTGGAGCCCTGCTGGGGCTGTAAAGCTGTTTAAGATGGGGTTTGTCTTGGAATGCTCTCAGGCCCTGCCCCATGAGATGTTGTACGTCCTTAAATCCTGTTGGATCTGAATGGTAAAAAGGATTAAATGTTCTGCAAGGCAGAGTAAATGACTTCATGTCTCAGGAAGAACAAACGTATAAAACTGGTGCAAAATGTATTTTTCTTGCTCTGTGCATTGTTATAAATGCTATTTGTTGTGATAAACAATATATACAAATAGATTGTAACCATGTTACCTTGACTGAAACTTGTTTGATAGCTATAGAAGAAAAAAAATGAGGATTAGGTAGGACTCCTTGGGATTTAGTTTACAAACTGTAAACTGTAGCAAATCTCCATTTTAATAATTCTTAAAGGAAGCATGACACTCAAGAATTTCAAATTCAGAAGTTTCTTACTTGCCAGCTGGGTTTGCAGTAGTAAATTCATGCTGTTTCAAAAAAAAAAAAAAAAAAAAAAAAAAAAAAAAAAAAAAAAAAAAAATTAAGCAACAGGCTGCTTTGTCTTGAATACTAAAGGCTTTCAATCTCTGACATGGTAATTCCAGACACTTCAGATTTTTTTCCTATATCTTTTCCAATTAAAGAATTATGTAGAAGACTGTAAGTAAGCAAGAACCTGTGAGATTAACTATTTACTAATTAAGCTAATAAATAGATTTTCATTTATTGTCTTCAATACACACTTTCAAATCATGGTGAAGACTTCCAAGGGGGTTGGTTGTGTAATGGTAACTTACAAGACAAATAAATAATTTTCAGCATCCAAAGGATATGCTATAATGAAAATAAAAGAGTATAAATGACCTATGGTTGATCTTTTCTAGCCTTTGAAGAGTATGTAACAAATAAGAAAAGCTTTTTTTTTTTTGTCTGCATTGTAGTTTTATAAGATGGTTGTTAGGATGCTGAACTGGAAAACATTCAATTTCTGTGCAGGCATTTCAAAAGTTGTTATATAATCCTAACATTTAAGCTGGGATAAGTATCTTTTTATTCCAATCATACATTCTTTTTTTTGGGTTTTTTTTTTTTTGTTTTTTTGTTTTTTGTTTTTTGTTGTTTTTTTTTGTTGTTGTTGTTGTTGTTGTTGAAAGTTAAAAAATGAGCTTATCTTTTTCTTGCGGAACAGAATAATTTGTATTTACCATTACTGAGGAGGGCTGTAATTATACTTGTGCAGATTAAGACACTGATGAAGAATGAAGGGCCTTTTCATTGTACATGCCAGGTAGGGCATAGACTGCACAAGCTGTGTTCCACTGCTGATCTCAGACATGCCCTGTTCCTACAGAGGATTTCTTCTTTCTACAGAAGAAAAAAATAGGTGCTGCAGCATGTCTGATAATTCTGTGCTTTGTATGTGGGGAAAAAATGAAGTGTCTGTGGTCTCACAGTGGCAGGAATAGTAACAAACAGATGGCTTTAGTTTACCCCTGCAGTGGCTACCCCGTGAGCAGAAGTGAGTTATATTTTGCATTGTTTTCATAAATCTGTTTCACTGCACTTATTCAAGATGTGAGTGGGCTCAGAATAGCAGTAACAGGAAGTGTACAAACAAAGCTAAAAAGAGCAAAACTAAACAAAAAAACTACCAAAGGACAACCCCCCAGACCTATTATTTCTAATTTTAGATTGTTAAATGATTGTAAAGAAGTGGACAGTGCTTCTCAGGACATCTGTACAGTGCTATTAAAAAAAGAGTATTGCCTGGCTTAGTCATGGTCTGGATTCATGGCAGCCATCAGCTATCCTGACACTTGAGTGTATCCCTTGGGTGTAGCAAAGCGTTTTTATATTTCATTGCTTTGCTTTGGGATTGAAGCATTCAGTGTTCTGACCTTACAGACACGTGGTTCAATCTGAGATGTTTTAGCTAAAATGAAAATGGTTTATCCTATGGCTCAGCTTACAGGCAAATACATGCCCAAGAGAGCTTAGAATTGTTTAAAAGGAGGAGAAGAGGAAGGAGGAAAAATACTTCCCCTGCTCTTGGAAGCCTGTGAGACACAGGTAGTGTCTAGCAGTTGTCTCTAAATCAAGATTATCTCTGGCAATTTGTTGTAAGAATTTTGCATTGCAGGCTCAATAGTCATATGTGTTAAATGGTGACACACACTTCCTACACCTTCTGCTGTGCTCTGATGGGACATTTGCCATCCCCTTTCTCTCTGGGGCTGTGACAGGTTCAGGCAGGAATGGAGGGAAGAGTGGGTTGCAGTGAGTCACCAGCATTCTGTGCCCTTTCCTAGGACAAGTATATTATAAATGCTTTATTTCCCCCTCTCTAGAGTTCATTTCAGGCTGATATATCTTCTTTTTGCAGCATGCTGTACACCTTACCCTTTTTCCACTGGTTTACAGTCCCCCATTACATGCTAGCTGGTATGTTTTGCAAATGTTGTATTTTGTTCCTTTTTTTTTTTTCTCCTTATCATCCAGATCTCAAGGTTGTATCTGTTAGTGACCAGTAATTGATAACCAAAGATTTTTTTTCTCAGGTCCTGGGTGTTCTGTCTGTACTTTGAAAGCCTCTGCCCTCATAACTTCACTCCTCTGTCTGCATTTTTATACTGGGTTCATAAATAGCTTGCTAAATGAGGATTAACAACTAGCTACTATTTTGCATTATTACAAAAAATATTTCAAGGTATCAACAATGGCAGGGTTTACACTCCACCACTGTTCAAAACTAAACCAAATCAAATCAAGTGGGAGTTACCTGATAATTAGAGGGTTGCTGTCACTGTTTATTATGCTAAAATGATGCTCTAGGTGAGCCTAAAACAAGCCTAGACAAAAGCTGTTATATCCCTATCTTGGGTCCTTGCAGAGTCATCCAGCAGTGGGGACAACTTCACTGGGTTAGAGAACTGCACAGAAGCTTCATGACTTCAAGCCAGTGTTGCCATTCAGTACTTCTATTCACATTATTTCATCTTGAAATCGCATAATGAGATTCTTTACTTCTCTCCCTTTCTAATTTCTGATGTTGCTTTTCCATATTTGGAATTTCAGATTTTATATAGGATTGTTCCCATCCTATTCTGAAAACACTAGACAGCAAGTCAACCTAGGAATATCTCTCCTGTGCCTTAAATATTTTGGGGGTTTGTTTGGTTTTGTTTTACTTCAAATTGGTACAAAAGCTAAATCAAGGTAATACTACCTTGAAAAGGTAGTGCCTCCATGGAACCTCAAAGAAATAATAATAGAAGGTTGCCTTCTCAGTTTTTTTTTTTTTTAGTTGCCTCAAGCTGAGTGTCAATTGAGCTACAGCCCTTCTCCTTTCCCCCCAAATAGGCCAAAAATTTCTCCAGTTGAAATTCTATTAACATGTTTGTCAAAAAATACCTGGACAAAAATCCTAACCCCAGCCTTCACCAACACAGAGTTTAAGTTGACTCATTTCCTTACAGAATTTCTCAGAATGTAGTTTGGTAAAACTCAGTATCAGGAAGAAATAAAAGGGCAAAGGCAAAAAAAACCCCAAAAAACCAAAAAAAAAAAACAAACCCCAACTTTAGTCCTGTGCCTCTTGAAGTTAACAGGAAGCACCTGTGGACATTCCAGCCTCCTGTGTGAGAGATTCCAGTCCAGCATTCCAGGGGGGAATTGCAACAGCTTTGCAATCAGGATGTGATAGGAAACACATGAGAGGATGGTGCCCCAGTGCTTTGTGTGTACCCCTAAGAGAGATTCATTAGCTCTTTTTCAGACCTGCTTTGTGTGTGTTGGGCCAAGGGCTGAGCCTGTTATTGTCTTAGGAGCTTTCTAGCAATTAATCTGTGAATTCTGGAGGTTTAATGCTTGGTAAGTGAAATTATAGCTTTGCATGGATTATGTGCTTTTGGGAAAGGAAGATGTAGAATGGGAAAAATACTTGGAAAATATCTTTTTCTGTGGAGTGGGCTGGAAATAAAATATGACTGAAGGAGGAGCTGTAATACAGAGGAGTATTAAAAGAGAGGAATATTAAAATAGCGAGTCCTTAAGAAAAAGTAGTAATGTTAGAATTAAACTTAATGGTTTGCTTTAGGTGCTGAATGATGATTTCTTGGTTATTTAGGAAATAAAAAAATTATGAAAGAAAACAAAAGAGAGTGCATCTTTTGGATTAAAGTAAAACTCTTACACCTTGTTGCTATAGAACATTGTGGATGGTCAAAATCTGGCTGTGTTGGAAAAAAAGGATATATATGGGAAAAAAAAGATAGATAATGGAAAATAAACCCAAACAACTCACCAGGGATTTCTTGACAGAAAAAGCCTGTCCTTTGTTCTGGGGAATCCTTAGACCTCAGACTATGGGAAAGGTACTAAAAGCTATGCTCCTCTGGCAGTACTGCCCTGCTTGTGGGTGTCAAAGACTGACAGCTCCTTCTTCACATGGGGAAAAACTGGGATGCAGCCAGATATTCTGACAGGGACCTTGGGTATCTCTCCACCAAGGAGAGGGAAATGCAGGCCTTAAGATTCCCCACTCTTTTTTTTTATTTTATTTTTTTTTTTAACCTTTATTTATCCTCTCTCCCAAGATTTATTCTTTATTCCTTAGCCCCAGGTCCCTCTCCATAAAAGCCATGTTCACCTATGGTCTTGTCTCTCATTTCAGCTTTCTGCGTGCCTTTCCTTTTTTGCTTCCCTGTGTCCAACTCCTAGTAAATGCCTGTATAACTGAGAGCTATATCATTGCAAATAACCTAATGAAAATTAGCTATGGTTTCTTTGAAAGAAACTGTGTGAACCTCTTGCTATAAGGGGAGAAAAAAGTCTGCAAAACTTTTGTGAAGTAAGGCCAGCATTTTCCCCCAAAACCAAGAAGTCTTTCATCAAGACTTCCAGAGAATTTTCACAAGGGCTGAAATCTGTACAAGCAGGTTTTCAATCTTTGGCACCTGTTGCAAGATTTATGAAGTAGGTTTCCATTTCATTTTAGAAATGACTGCCAAAGGTAAGGCTTGGGTGGAAACTTTTTTTTTTTCCTGAAGTAAGCTGGGACATATCAATGCGTGTGGGTGAAGCAATTTATAATATTAAATTTTTATACAGCAGCATTGAAATCAGAGGAATTTTGAGGCATACATTTTTTTTATTATTCTGCTGTGGACCTCCTTCTTTTGGTAATTAGCTGAATCTATCTGCTGCAATCAATGAACCTGTTAAAGAATAATTATCCAACCATGTTAATGTACTTTGAGTTACTTGTGTATTTGTTATAGGTGCCACAGTATTGATGTCTCTACTATATTAAACACAGGAAAACTAAAAGCATGAACTAGCCTTTATTAATAAATAGGCAGTGTTTTAACTGTATTGAATTGGGATTTCGCTGAGATTGGGAGAGCAGAAAATTCCTCCAATACAGTGGTAAAGTAACAAGGCATCATTACTGTGTATTTGAGTGCTGACAGTTATTGTTCAGACAATTATTATAAGAGAACTCCATTATATACTGTAGGAGTTAACTTGTCAATTGCATGTACAGCTTATTACTTACGCCAAGAATAAAGACAGAAGTAGCAGTTCATATCAAGTTAGGAATTTTTTGCAAATTAAATTGGTTTATATTTGGAGAAATGCAGAGATTTTATGTGCTCAACTTAGGCACAAAGCTACCCACTCCTGTAGAACCCACTTCTACAGATGATGTATGTGGACTATCAAATGATTGGCTCAAAGTGAAAATACTAATCCATCAAATAAAAGGCCTAATTTTCTAAACAATAAACTTTTTTTATCTGCCCTTGCTGGCTGTCATTCACAGAAGTCACAGGCGTGGCTGCTTGCAGAGGCTGTGGGGAAAAGTGAGAGGAAGGGCTCTACTACCTCTATGGATTTGCAAACTGATTCTTCAGTGTTTGGACTTTGTGCAAAGCTGGTGACAAGCCAAGTCTTATAAATATTGAAATGTAGTAGCTGTTGAAAAGTTTATATCAAGCTGGACAAGTAACTTTGAGCCTTTTGTTTGTGAAAAGAGATGTTAATGAAAAGTGCTGTTTTAAGGTATCTGTAAATAGAGGAAAGCACTTTTCCAAATCAAAAATAGAAACTAATCTTGTAGTATATACTTGATTACCAGTCTTACAATTTTGATCCCAGAGTTGGAACTGAGTAGAAATTGCTTGTGTTACCCTGTGATATTTCTGAGATCTTGGAGCTTGCAAAGCCTGTTCTCTCAAGCAGTTTTTAATGGCCTGACTGCCTGTCAGGCCATTAAAAACAATTTCTTTGTGTAGTTTTTGTGTAGTTGTTGTTATTATTATTATTATTGGGGTTTTTTTTAATTTCCTTTTTGGAAAGATAGAGCTGTAAGAGCTCCTCATGATGTAGCAGACGAAGTCACTGGAGGTGCTAAGCGTGTCTTTGTTGTGATAGTTAAGCATAATCTTTAATGATGGGATTAGTAGGTTGTCATGCCTTTTTCTTGTAGCTCACACTTTCAGATTTCAATGATTTTTTTTTTTAATTAAGTCATGTCTATTGCCAAAGATAGCTCTGAGTAATGGCCCTGATATCCTTTATATGGAAGCAGATAGATTATTTGGAATCAAGGTATCTGGTACCTGCTGGCTTATGCTATCCCCAGAACTCTTTATGAAGATCCAACAAGAGGCCTAAAAATGTCATATCTTGGTGAGCAGCAGAGTTTACCAATGCAAATGAAATTTGGCTGAAATAGGGTTTTCTTCCGAACCTAACAAATCAGGAAAATTTTGGGCATGATGCTTGAGCCATTTGGATATGTCTGGTTTCCCAGAGCTCTCTCATTGCTTCTCTTGCAGATATGAGTTTCTGACTGGGTCACTTTTGCCTCGTTTTTGCAGCCTCTGTCTCCAGGTTTTTCTGGCCTGGCTGCCAATTTACACATCTTGGTGTAATTTCACATATGAACACATCATCTTGACTTCTGTACATCCCTTCTCCCTCTTCTTTCTCCCACCTACTTCTGACTGCAGCAATTTTGAACAAAACAAAAGATGATAAATTCCACGAAGGGGATTTCTAATGTGTATTAGTTTCCACCATCTTCTAATCAGAGGAGACCATAGGACTTTTTGCATCATCATCTGTGCAAATATGTAGTACTGCTTGTCCTTCCTATGCTTGCTGCCTTAGTTCTGGATTCCCTGGGGGGTTTTTTGTGACCATGTGCTCTGTACTGCTGTTACAACACACCCTATAGGCCCTTCAAGGATCAGCCTGTGGTTGTACATCTGTTGGCACAATCAGGTTATAGACCTGATCAGAACTTTGTGCACTTGCAGAATGTAATCTGGCAGGCAGGTGGGGTTTTTTAGGCCATTTTTCTCAGAAATACATTGACTGAATAAGTCAGTCAATTATTTTTGTTTCCCTCAATGTATTTTTCAGCTTTTGAGGTCTTTAACTATATAAAGGGAAAATGGAGGGAATAAAGCTATGCTGATACTGAATACTTTGCTGATACTTTGAGATTTTGATAGTACTGTACACATATGAGTGTTTTAATAAGTCCAATCTCAGCTGGGTTGCATGGTAGGTGGTGGGAAAAAAAAACAAAAAAACCCAGAGAACAGCAAAAAAACCCACAAGCATTTAACCTGCTTGATATGTTGAAGAATTTCAAGGCATATTAAAACAGAACTTAGCATTTACTTTTAATAAAAAGCAACTAAAACTGTATAGTATATACATGTATAGTGTTAAATGCTAGAACAGTAGAAATTTACAATAATTTAATTTTTTTTTAAATAAAAACCCAAGGCCTAGTCTCATTGGGATGTTACTAATGGCTTGACCAATTGTTCTTATCAGTTTAGTAAATATTTTTTACTCTCTGACTATCTCAAGTTATTTGCTACACTTCGGTGCCCAGCATAAGAATAGTGCAGCTCCAGATATGACTGATAGGAGCTGAAAATTGGTTTCAATGTGTTTCATCAATTTTAAGGACACTGGTGTTCTGTCTGACAACACAGGAACATAAATTGACAGCTATCATTTCAGCTGCAGCTGAGGAACAATGAAATCTACAGGAAGTTAGTTACTGTGTTTTTTTTTTTTCAACTGGCTTTGCTTGCAGCTTTGAGTATTATGAAAGTGCAATATATTTCTCCAACTCTAATTCAGAAGAAGCACAACATAAAACAAGTCTCTGTTAGACTGACAAGTAAAGTTACCTGCTAAAATCCGTATGTGGAAAGGCAGCGGACCTATGCAGTTCTAGCAAGGCTCAGATCTGCTTAAAAGGTTTGTGTGTTTTGAGTTGTTTTTGTGCTTGGGATTTTTGGGGGGGTTGTTTGGTTTGTTTTGGTTTGGGTTTTTTAAAATAGATTTGGTTTTTCATTTACTGTAACTTTTTCCACCTGGATTTTCAGGACAGAGACAGACCACCTGAATCTTATTTTTTTGATGTGTTCTGTGCTAAGGCTTTGTCTGTAATGAATGGGTAAATCTGCACGTCTTTACAGAATACACCTGCTATCGAGCATAAATATGAATATTCCATTGTAGATATTCCAGAATGCAAATGACACTTAATGCAAGGAACATAGATCATGCTGATATAGTCTCTCATATTTTATTAAAATCTTAGACAAATGGACTTGATGAGTACTTCTCTTAAAATTATCAAAGTGTGCACTATTTAAACCAGGAAGTCCTTCAAGAGAAAATTCAATACTAAATTGGCTTTCATCAAAACTGTGCAAAAAAAGAAAATCAGTTATAGCAATCATATTATCTTTCAAGTATGTCCAATAAAGTCAGTTAATGGATATAATTTATTCTTTATGGAATTACTCTTTACATGTACTGGAAGGCACTTAAACACAGGAAACACTAAGGCAATTAAGATTTCACTTTCTATGAAATTCTCAGTTTATGAATGCATAAACAGCCTAAACTGGATTTAGGAGTTCTACCAAAGAAAGTTCTTTTTCAGAAAAAAAATTCCACACAATGTGCAGCTACCACTTCTTTTGCTTGATTAAATATCCTTAATTATTATATATTGCCTGAGGTAATAGATTTTGACAAATTTTCCCACTTGTACTCTTCTCAGTCTTCCTAACTTTTTCCTGAAATAATGCAGTAGACAGGTATTCATCAAAGTATGTCAGCCAGTAAATTACTTAAATCTCTTGCAGTTGTTTCTCCTTTCTCTACTCCACACCTCTTTTTCCAGATAAATTGAGAGTAAACTGAAATTAGGCACCCTCTTGTACAAATGAGGTTTGCATTGGAAGCTAGGAAGTAGATGAAACCCCTACCTACTCTCTGCTTTTTTTGGGGAGGAAGGTGTTCAAATTGATTCTTTTCTTGCCGACTTGAAGTATTTTCTAGATTAAAACAAACAGTTGCGTTTGGGAAGTGTGCAAAATTAGGATGCAACATGAAGCTCTTGGAATGTGATATTCTCTTCTGTGAACAATAAGGTCAGATAGTTGTAAGGCAAGGCTTCAGGAGGGAAAAAAAAAATATTGGTAGGGAATATTGAGAAATTGTAGGGAAGAAGGTGGGGAATGAGACAAGCTCATCAGGCTGTAAGCAAAGAGTACAATGATGCTGTGTCCACTTTAACTTCCTGGTTTTATGTTCGTGCTTAAAAACATATATATTCATAATTATAAACAGGTAATAATAAATATTCTCAAGCAATGAAGTCCAAATTTAAGGAAAGTATTACTTTTTATTATTATTTTATATTCTGTTGACAGTATATGCCTCATGTGGTCCCTTATGCAAAAAGTAGAATGGCAAACACACATAGCAGAAATGCATTAGTTTAATTTTTCATTCTTCTGCTGGAACATATCACTGCCTCTGCTCAATTCCTGGGAGCTCTGCAGTTCACAGAGAGGCCTTGATACCTGTTCATGCACAGAAGTTTGCCTGGAGATTTACAAATCTAGATAGGCATTGACATTTCCAGCCTTAGAAAATTGCTGCTCTGTGTCCATGTGAATAAATTTTGACCTACTTTCTAAGAACAAACTTAGTCCAATGAAGCAAGGTTTTTATTCATGAATACATTTTATCACTGCTCAAGAAATATGCCTATTTGCTTGAAATATGGGGTATTTGGTTGATATTTCAGCTTTCTTATCCTCATGTAGTTCTATAATGTGCTGCTGCCTGCACAAATCATGTGAAGCTCAAGGGGCAGGGAGAGAAAAAAATTCCAATAAATGTGTGAGTTGTTGGGGGTTTTTTTTACTTATATAAAAGCTGTGGGGTTTTTTGTTTTTTTTTATTATTTTGTCTATCCATGTTCTGCAATACAGATTACTTGTTGAATAAATTTATATTACCTTTTCAGACTCTTCAGGAACAAGAGTGTACAGCAACAAACAAGTCATTGAAGAGTAGTTAGTAATCTTCCCCATAGTTCGGTTCTGCTTCACAGTAGAATATTACCAACACATGGTCCTAACATTAAATACAATTATAAAAATTTTAAAATGAAGGCTATATAGTCTCAATTATAGGTTTTGGGTAGGGTTTTTTTTTTTGTTTGTTTGTTTGTTTGTTTTGTTTGAGTGGTTTTTATTGGTTGTTTTAATTTTTAGGGGACCATAGGTTGTATGAGCATTTCTGGAGTAATCAAAGCAAAACATGTAAAAGATATGATTGGATGAAGTAGAATTGTTCTTCTGTTTCAGTGGGGTTAATATTCTGTTTAAGGCCTTCATTTTTATTATTTTCAGTAAAATATACAATTAAACAGAAATATGTTAACAGTGTAGAGTAGTGTACAGATGGCATCTTTACCCTTATTTGTATGCCTTGTTCTTTCAAGGATATCCCTCTAGGTGTGCTGCCTTCATAGAAACCAATTCATTTTTGGAAAGAGACGGTCTTTAAAATTTAATTTTAATCAAAATAAACTGGATGTCTTGAATATAAAATGTTTGCCAGAAACTAATTTTATTAATTTTTCATTCAATTTTTTTTTTCTATTTGTAGCCAGGCCTGTTTGTAAAGGCCAAGTAAACAATTGCTAACTGTGCATGATATATTAGAGCTGGATGGAATTACCATTCCTGTCTTGGCTGTGGAGTGTTTTTGGCCCTAATCCTCCTATAAACTCCAAATGGATGGACAGCTATTTCCCCACAGTAGAAAATGAGCCTGGGGGAAAGTGAGGTCAAGTTATTTAGAGTTCATTTCTGTGTCATGGTTTGTTTTTTGGGTTTTCTTACCTGTAATATTTTGAGTTCCTCACTGCACAAGGTGCAAAGACACAATGGAAAAAAGGCTACAAGTATCACAGACTTCTGAGACTGTGAGGATCTGTTTGGACCAGTGATAAAATGCCAGAAAAGAGAAATTTTTGTCAAGAAAGGATAAGCAGACCTACAATGTTGAGGTTTGGGGGAAGAATCTTATACCTACCAAATGTATCACATGCCTGCTTGCCGCAGTAAAAGACCAAGAACTATATGTGGAAGGAAATACTAAGGGTGGAATTATCCAAGCCATCAACATAAGGAAGTAGGGTCAAATAAGTGATGAATTTTTTTTTTTTTTTTTTTTTTTATTTTTTTTTTTTTTTTTTTTTTTTTTTTTTTTGATAAGCATCTTTTTTTTTTCAGTTTTGCCACAAACTCTCTTCAGGAATTCAATTTTATTTACTGAACTGTGTTTCCATTTCTGAAAATGTCACTGGTGAAGAAAATGAAGTTGCTCTCAGATGCTTTTTCTTGATACTGAATACATCTGTAACAATCAGTGTACTCTTAGAAAAGGGTTTAGCATGTAGCTTCTGTTTTCTGGAACAGTATTCTCTGACCTTGTTGGAGGTGCAGGTGCTGCTGATGTAGGAATAGGCCCCGTACACTATATATTCTTCTGCCCTTCTGAATAATTTAATTTTTCATTAAGTAGAGTTTGTTAAATCAACTTAGGTTTTATGTGAACAACAGTAAAGTCCTATTTGATGAAATTTAACCTCTTTATGCTGACAGAAATTATGGTTCCAGGAGATGAAATAGTAAATCCACCAACTCTACATGAATGCTTATGTTTGTGTATAACCATAGCACTGCAAAACTATTGAAAAATTGCCTTGCTGGGGAACAGATTTCTCCCACTATGATTTTATGTATGTTATAGGAATATAGTTATTGAAATGTAAAGGCACAAACCCCCCAGCTCAACCAGACAAACAGTACTAATAAATCTGTTCAGCTTTTCTTCTTTTGGAACTGTCCTGCTCTCAGTTCTTAGAGAGCATGGGCTTCAGATAAAAAGGAAACTTAACATCAAAAGCTTTGGACTGGACTGAACTCTTGGGGTTCATGTCCTTCATGCCCGGGTTAAGTGGAAGATGTATTGTGGGCTTGGTCATTTTCTTTCTCTAGAGAATTAATGCACTAAGAATAAATTGCCCATGCCAGGAAATACAGAGAATCTGAGATGGGCTTCAGTAAAACTCTTGTGTCTGCACTTATCTCTTTGCTTAATGCTGCTCTGAACTATCCCACAACCTTGGCATAGATGTTTGCCTTTGTTAATGTTCTGTGTCTCACATACTGAGTTTGTATTATAGGGTTGTGGTGTTTTTCTGTTGTTAATGCTTGTTTGGCTTGGTTTTATGATTGTTGGTTTGGGAGTTTTTTGTTGGTTTTTTTGTTTGTTTGTTTGTTTTTTGCGTATTTTTTGTTGGTTTTTGTTTCTTTGGCTTTTTTGTGTTTTGGTTGGGGTTTTTTTTTGTTTGTTTAACTACGTTATCAAATTATATGATATGGCCTACTTTTTTTTTTTAGTCAAAATTTGCACCAGGAAGCCTTTTACAATATAAATATTTACACATGTAGTTTTTGTACTATGTATGTAATATGTGGGCGGTTTTGCATTTGACATGTTATATTGAAAAATTGTTTTGGAGGGAAAAATTCACACAGAAAGACATGTCAAAAAAGGGCTGGAGTTTCAGGCCCTCTGGCTGCAAAATATGTCAGTACAGTAGGCATTTGTAAATTTATAATGCTTGTGTTTTCAGTGTAGGTTATTTTAGTTGAATTTTTTTTTAAACACACGGATGCCAAAATATTATTTTGACTCTCCTGATTTTAGGCAGCAGAAGTGAGGTTTCTGTACATTGCAGCAAAGGTTGATGGTGCCTCTCCTCTCATGCTACCCCCCTGCAGTTTTCCTGTACAGCAGGTCTGGGGTCAGTACCTGGCACACCCTAATACAAGAAGGGATTAGGACCTGCTACTGCTTCTCTTTCTTGACACCCTTGGAATAACAACTAGTTTATCCCAAAAGAAGTCCCTTCTGAGAACTGTAGACTGCACTGATTTTACACTCAAACAAGCTCTGATCTGCTTAAGATAGGAAGAAGCAGCACTCCTGAATGGAAGGAGGATGGAGGGAAAGATGAAATGTATTTTATCTGCATTTTTCTTCTTTTAAATGACAAAATGCAGAGGCAGTGTAGTTGCAGCTGGAGATCAAGTGCCCATTCCCTGGTAGGTTCCTATTCACTGGTCTAAAGAATTATTTTTGGTCTCATAAAATGAAAAGACTCCCATCAGAGTCCTGTTTCTCATTATGTTTTCCTCAACTTTCTACTAAAAGAAAGTACCAAATTCAGGATCTACTTCTTGGAGAAAACAGATTCTATCTAGGTTGTCTCTGCCATCCATCAGGTGTGTCTCTTCATTATTGGTCCATAGGGTATTGGATTGAATTCTGTTTCACTATTCCTGTTCACTTTCTGCTTTTCTCCATCCCCAATTGGCTTACAGTTACAGTCTTCTCTTTAAACAAAGAGAGGGACTGAGGCTCTTACCTATCTGGAATCACTTATAAAATGTGGGTACAGCAGAGGAAAAATTCCAATGTCTTTTCAAGGATTCATAAAATTTCACAAGTGAATGTAGATATTTTAAGATCTTGGGCATGAGATCTGTGGTGATGACCCTGAGAGAATGCTGTGGTGTTCTGGGTGTGTTTTAAGCTGTAACACTTAATGTAGTTTTCATTATTGCCAAACAAAAATGGCTATTTCTATCCTTTACAATCGAATGTCAGCTATAAAAAAAAAAACAAACAAAAAACAAAAAACACTCCTGGGGAAGGCCATCTATCCACCACAGTGGATACAGTCCAGAAATGGAAATAATAGGGCCATAATAGCTAGTTTGGGAGAGAATGAAAATATGAGAAGTAATGCTGTATATACAGAACAAGTGGGGGTTTGGGGGTTCTATCTTCCCTTGTTTGCATAGTGCCAGTATGTTTCAGTACCTTGGAGAATATTCCTTTGAGATCCTGAAAACAGAAGCAGAAAGTACCTTCTGGGTGACTGTTTAAAGTCATGTGAGAAATGATAAATGTGTTCAGAGGAGTTAAGTAAAGATGCACCTTTAACAACCAAAGAGCTATTCAAATTTAAAAAATAATAATAAAAAAGAGCACTGCAATCAATAGTCTGCTGAAAGCAAGTCCAAACTTTTTACTTCTGAAATGTAGATGTATTCAAATACTGCCAGAGTGTGTGGACAGAAGTTACCGGAAGAAGGAACAAGCAGGTGCATGACTGCCTTCTGCTGTCTCCAAAACTTTAGTTTGACATACACAAAATACCTTGAGACACAGCTGGCTGAAGGAGGAGGCATCTTTGTCTGGGCAAGATGTCACCTATAATTTGGTTATCAGTGAAACCCCTGCATTCTGTTGTGGGTGAAAATGTTTTCACATAGGTAAAATAACTCCTGCAGATGGGGGGAGTCCCAGGCCAAGGGCACAACTCTGTCAGACAACTCTGTCAGTATCCATGCCTGTTCATCTCCCAGGATGAACATGTGATGACAGTCCAATGGGGAGCTATAAGGGGGTGAAATATTGCTTAGAAAGAGAGTCTTTACTGCAGACTGTACATAAACAAAATTTTTGATGCCTTGTGGAGTTGTTTCCATTTTGATCAGTCTGTTTTGTCATTATTTGAAAGGTTCTTTGGAGTAGAGAGTTTATCTAGAGAATTTTGTGGAGTTGTTGTTTTTCAGTCATGCTCTACCAGGCAATCTGGAGGGGGAGCACTATTTTTTTTCCCCAGACAGTTGTGAATCAGCAAATATGACTTTACAGCAGGAAGAAATACTCTTACTGCTAGAATTTCCTGTGAAGTTGTTCAGTTTTTTGCTACCTTTACTCTCAAATAGAGTGGCCAAATGATGTATACACCATAAGGTTGTTAGCTTGATTCATCCCTCTGACTGGTTGTTACAATCTTTTGGAAAGAGTGGTATTTAAGCCCTTGATAAATTGAAGCAATCAATGGATAACGTTTCTAGATGTGAGGGGTTAGATGTTTGTATCAGGAAGGCAAATCTAAGAAAAATCAATAATGCAGAACAAAGTTGATGTTTAGGGTTTTTTTAATATGGAAAATTCGTAGGCATTCTGAGACAAATATTTAAACCTGCTCTACATTTTCTTTCTTTCCATAGTAAGTATGAAAATGCAGATAATGAATTCTTCTTTATTTCCCCATGTTTTCCAAAGAGGCTAGATGAGCTCAATCACTGGAAGGCTGTGCTTGTAGTTTCTGTCAAGATGTTGCCTGAGACCTGTGGAATTTTAAATGATTCTTTGCTGGCTGAAATGCTTCCTTCCTTTGCTTGACATGATAGCAACAAAGGTCAAATGATGAGCTGGAAGTAACCATCTCTGTGTATCATATGAAAAAGCAAAATGCAGGTTTGTTTTTAATGAAGGCATGGTTGTCAACTCTGCCATATCTGTTCTGTGTTTGTCCATCTAATTGCAAATTTGTTTGTACTTCAGACTGTTGTAAAACACATCTTTGTTCTGAAGTTTATAGATGGCAAGGGAGAAGATAATACCCTCTAGAGAACCTGCCCATAAGGAATTTTTTACTAAATTACTCTTCTATCTTTGTATGCAAAGCAAATTATAACAGAATTTCAATGGGGTGATTGAAAAAAATACAAATGAAAGTATCCATATGATTAGTGAAAAATCAAGTAGCATTGCTAATGCAAATATACATGAGAATGTAACAAATACCAATAGCAAAGCATGGGGGAAAAATGATTCAGATTCGCTTTCTTATTTTCTTAAATACAACTGATGCATTCAATTTTACAATGCAGAGGTAGGATTTATTTTTGGGTTGTTTTTTTTTTTTTTCTTTGATGCTTGTTCATGCTTTCTTTCTTAGAGAGCTTGAAGACTTTAAATTTGATCACTTGCACTACTATCTAGGTAAGGTAGCTTGACCTTCTTGGTAACTTCCTAGTGGAATGTGTGTTAGCAGTACACCAATTTTTGCACAGTTATTTTAGTGTCACATTGGACATGGTCTGATGCAAGGCCACCTCAAGTACAAAAAAGTCTTGTCATGAACTGCAGACAGTAAAGGTGGTGGTGGGGTGTTTTTGGTGGGTTTGTTTGTTTGGGGTTTTTTGTTTGGTTTTTTTTGCATATTTTTTAATGAATTGTTTCAGGAGCTTGGCTCTGGGCAACAGTTGTAATGGATCTTCCTGGAGGAAAAGGGAAGAATTTTCTTAGGTTGTAACTGGCATAAATAGTTAAAAGTGGTTCATTAAGGTGAAGTTGAGGGGCCTGCGAGAATTTAAGGTATTTGACAGTTTCCTGAAACTTCCAAATGTGCTTAAATAATTTGTTTTGTATTTGTGTTTTGATGAATATTAGTTAGAATTCCTTTTCATAGCTCGTCCTATATTCTATTTAGCAATTAAATTGTATTGAATGCTTCATGAGAAAAATGCCTGGACAGAAATAATAAAATAATCTCCTTTATATAAGCAAAGTTGAATTAATGGTATTAACAAGTTCATTTTGGCCAATGCCCTAGTTTAATTTGGGGTAAATGGCTCTTCCTTTGACCATCACCAAGCCTTGGTTCCATTTTTCCAGTGCTATATATTTTAGGAACTGCAATGCATGGAACGTATGTTTTAAGTGAGGTGGAGATTGGAAAGAATTTCTCCAGTATCAGGAAAAACCAAACTAAAAATATGTGCACATTATTGCTGTGAAATCAAAGGCTATCTCTGCCTTATCAAGTGGCATTAGAGGAAGGGGGCAGTTGATTGAAAGGGCTGGAACTGAGGACCTGCTTTGTGCCTTTTTGAAAGCTTTTATGTGGACTGGAGCATCTCTCAGAGGTTGGAGAGCACTACAGGTGTTCATGGAGTATATCCAGTTTAGTTTCCTCTTCAAGCAATCCATTTGTGCCTCTCAGGAGTGCTGATAGGTGTGAACCAAAGCATGGAATGATCAGATTTGTCCTGAGAAAGTGCTGCTCACATAAACCAACACAGTTGCATAGGACTCATCCAGAGACAGGCACGTATGAAATCTGGTTCTAATCCAATTCTGTACTCAAATTACAGGCAACTGCTTGCAAACAGGTGAATATCTGAGCTGGAATTTCTGCCTGAAGGAAGCAGGTTGCTAGCCAGGACATTTTCTCAGCCCATCCAGATAAAGACCACTTCTAGAAGAATTGTACTTATAATTTTAGTGCTTTCAGTGAGCAGTCAGCAGAGGAAGCTCAGAACAAAGGATGTAAGCCTGACTTTGCCCAAGTCAGCTATGAACTATTGTTGACTTGAGAGGCTTGTTCTGAGAGATGAGTTCTGCCCTTTCCCCATCTGCTGTGGTTTCAACTGCCAGGAAACAGTCCTGGTGGCTGACTGCCCCTATTTCAGATGTTCTGGGGGCTTTGCTTTCACAGTCCTGATGGAATTAGGGAACCATTCCTCTTGTCTGCTAAAATCTAAGATTTATCCTTCCCCTTGCATTTCTAAACTTTAAATAATTTGAATTTACATGCTGTTGTTTCTACCATTTTTCATTTTGAGTCTTGGCTTTCTTTTTTCTCTCCCCTCGTTTTCTCTCTTATTATAATGAATTTATTTTTTTTTTGCTAAGGGGAATATGCTGTGGGTTTGGGATTTTTTCCTTGGGTTTTTGTTTGGTTGTTGTTTTTGGTTTGTTTTTTGTGGGGGTTTTTTTGTTGTTTTTTTTGGGGTTTTTTGTGAGGTTTTTTTTTGTGGTTTAATCTGTTTTGTTTTGGTTTTTTTTAACCCCTGGAATGTGTATCAAATCTCAAAGGCTAGATAAACTAGATAACTAGATAAAGCCAAAGTGCTGCTGCTGCACTCTGTGTCAGTTTACATAGTCCAGGAATAGATGATTAGAGGGAAGAAGAGGCTTTTGACTTCTCTACTATTTCCTATATTTTGCATCCAGTTTCGACTACATCAAGACTTGTGCAATCATCAAATCCATGATAATGGAGAAGAATCTGCTCCCAGTTTCTCTGTCCCAGGGGCAGAAACTGAGCTCAGGCAAAATTGTTCCAAGTAATGTTTGACCCAGGAATGATGTAAAGGATGTTTCTCAGAGCCTCAGTATGATGGGAAATTGTTTCCTCTGACTATAGGACTCAGTCACTGATGTGTGACTTGACAGTATCGTAGGATCAGGCTTCTTTTTGAGAGGAGATAATATTAGGAAAGTTTAAAATCAATCTTTAGTGCATTACCCATAAGCATTGAGGAAGAATGGGTTTTCCTTCCAATTACAATTCCCTTCAAATACAAGAAATTTCAGTAAATTGTAAATGTGAAAATCGTATTTTTGCGTGAATACAGTCAGTTGTCAGCCTGAGCGATGCTTCTAAGGATTGGAGGAGCCTGCTAATATTAAACAGTGGAGCCTACAAGCACACTGATCTCCAGAGACAGCTTGAAACCCAGAGGGAATACACCCATGTTAGCAGCATGACAGTGCCAGCAGGATGTCTGTCATGAGAAAACTGAAAATTGCCAGGTGTTTGTATCTGAAACACACACTTAAGACATCAGAATGATTATTGTATCAGAGCAAAGGTCTTTGCAGTACATGAAATATGCTTTTACCAAAGAGGTAGAGGTATTTCAAGAAAGAGTAATTCAAGTGGGGTAAAGTTGCAGTTTTGCATTTTGTAAGGAGGAAATTGATGCCCTCTAGAATTAGACTCACCAACTAAAAGCTGACCTTCTGTGTATTCTGAGGTGTGTGCTGCTGATGTGGTTTAGGACACACTGTTGGTAATGTGGAGACTAAATGGAGACTGCTGCCAAGCACTTTGATTGCATATGCTGACTTTTACAAGTTAAAGGATTTCCATGCAGGATTTGCAGGAGGAGAGGTGGTCTGGCAGAGTTGTGTGTGCCAGCATAAGGGTTTTACCCAGAATACATTCAGCCTGATTTCAGGGCTTCAGGGTCCCCTGGCTCATTGGCTTTTTCTCTTTGAGAGTCCCTTTTGTTCTTTCTTTGTACTCTTAGATATCCCCAAGTTTAACTGAAGTTATTCTCTCTGTGTGTCTCTAGGAACATTTTCCAGAGTGTCTACTCTGTTTTCCTCCCCGGGAACCTCTTCCCCACCATCTGTTGCCCCTGTGGTGGCTGCTGCCACTCACCCATCTGAGTGCTGTGGTACCATGACAGTCCTTTTCTGGTTTTGGTACCATGACTAAGGACTGGGGACTGTGCTTTAGCAGTGGTGATGAGATGCCCTGGCAGCAGCTGGCTCTTTCCTGGGGGTTCCTGCAGCAGGGGATCGTGGTGGCTGATTCAGTTTGAGAATCAGATTCACATTCCCTTCTGCTTCACTTGTGACAGTCATGCTCCTCCAGGTTTTCTGAAAGGTAGCTGTGAGCAAGAACTCTTTTTTCACTGAACACAAGTGAAATGGCTCAGGATCCCTATAGAACCTGAGCACATTTTCAGGAAGAGGTAAGCTAATGGAAGATGAGAATGCCTCTCAGTGAGTTCATTGTGCATTGAAAAGGAATGCTATTCAGTTTATTTCTTTTCATGTGTGTGTCAAACATCTGTGAGGGTATAATGCTACTAGCAGGTATTAAAGTGCTATCAATAGCTAGAATTCAGTTATTTAATCTCCTTTATGGAATTTGCAGTAATTTAGTTTAGAACTGTTGACTGGTTTCCAACAGTAACTGACTTATTACAGTGTACCCATAAGTGTGCATTTTTTTGGTTGATATATGAGCAAAGTAGAAGCTCTTCAAAATTATTAGTTACTTATTAGTTGAAAAATGGTAGGAAAATTAACAAACTGAAGTACAGGCTGAAGGTGGTTCTGTTTGGTCCTGGTGTTCTGTCAGTATGGCAACAGCTGCCTTGCAAATGCAAGTGATTGAAGCAAGGTGTGAAAGTAATATCAATTACAATGGTATGGTTTAGAAACTGATAGTGTGTGTTTATGCTCCTTTATCTTTGGTTCAAAGGGTCATATGCCATCTTTGTAGTTGTGTCTTGAAGAGTTTTGAAATATATTTCAAAACCTTTGGAAAGGGAGTCCCTTGAATTTATATCAATGTGTTGTTATTTATTGTCACTGATACAGAGGGATTTTTTTTCACTATCCAGAGTACAACTTCAAGAGAGCTCTGCTGTAAAACTTGTTTTTCAGTGTTCTGTGTTTTGAAATTATTTTGTTTTCTGCTCTTTGGTTTAAAACAAGATGAAATCATCCATGACATTGCAATTAAATAATGAGACAGAGAAAGAATAAAGGCAAAATGAGATAATCAACATGTATAAACAGTTAATCATGCAGGTGTCTTATAGGCACTGACATGAAGGATTTCTACTTTGGGTGGCTGTGGTTCATAAAGAAGGTTTCCAGTGTTAAATAGGTCTGGAATTGAGAACTGGATTCAGATGAGTTTCTCTCTGTAGTGCAATGCCACTCAGTCCTCTCTCCCAGACAGCTGAGCTCTCCTGGTCGTGCTCCCTTCCAGCTCCTTGTGCCATTTCTCACTGGCAGAGCTTGGGAAACTGAAAAATCCTTGACTTAGATTAAGCACTACTTACTAACAACTGAAATGTCAGCATATTATCAACATTAGCTTGATTGTAAATTCAAAATGCAGCACTGTGCCAGCTACTGGGATGAAATTTAATTCTACCTCAGATGAAACCAGGACACCCTACACATGTTCCATGTGACTGCCAGCACTGGGACTTGGAGCACAGCTGTAACACAGATTCAAGAATAATGCTTAATTTCATAAAGACAGATTTGGACAGTAAATTTGTGAGGTTTGTAAAGTTCTTAAACACATCAGCAGAACATGCTGGAAATGTTCACTAAGAAAATGTTCCTTTTTATGTACTGGATAATAGATATAGGTTTGTGTTTTCAGGCACAGGACTGTACTGTGAGCATAAGGATGAAAGTAAGTCTGTAGTGATCTCTTTCACTGCAATATGCAGCAGTCCTGGTGGAAAAAAAAGTAATATCTGACTCTTCAATTAGGAATGGTATACAAGGACTATAGTATACAAGGATTTTTCAGGCTACCTTGAGTCTGACATTTCCTCCTTTTGAATATTTTGCTTAGCAACCATTTCTTTATATGATTTTGTGGAGGCAATTTAATATTTATGTAATGATGGTGCCCATGGGCTTGATCATGATCAAAGACTTGTTGTACTAACATGCATATAGGCACAATTTCTTTGCTGTTAACTGTTTCTCAACTGGAACTTCTAATTCACTGTCATCATGTTAAAGCTCCAGGGAAAATATGTCATGTTACAGCTGTTGTGTAAGTTTAAAAAAACTGCATCATGACTTTTTAGAGTAATATTTACATTCTGTAGAAAAGACTTGGGATACATAAACTTCCCTGAAGGTGAAATAAAGGAGTGTTGAAAATGAAGGTTCTCCATAAGAATAAAATTACTTTTTTTGGCAGGGTTGCATAGGGACAATTATGGGTGAATATCTGCTTTAAAATCTTTCTTTCCTATAAGATGGTTAACTGGGAGGTAATAGGCTGAAAGTTTTCAACAAAATGGCCATGGTTTTTGTTTTCTTTTTTTTTTTTTTTTTCTTTGTCTGCTTGGTATAGCATGAGGTCAGTATAAAAAACATATTATTGCAAGTAGAGAGAGAAAAGGGTGTTTGAGCATTATCCACTTTCAAAAGATGGAATTCTTAGCTTTTTGGATGCAATGTTTAGACCAAATCCAAGGCTGAAGTTTTCAGCACTGATTCTTAGATAATTTCTCTTCAGTGGTCAAAGAGAAGAAACAAAAAATCATACCAGGTTTCAAAGATTTAATTTATGAAGAAAGATTAGGAGGCTAACTGAAAAAGAAGAACGTGTTTTATGGGGATTTTAGTGAAATTTATGTATTTGGGGGGAGGATGGTTAATGTTAAATGAACTCTTTATTCATGCAGAAAGAAAAAGGGGAGGAATCAAAAGAGATTAGGAAAGGCTGAGAAAAAGCTTGAGTGACACATTTTTACACATAGAGCAATAAATATATGAAAAAAATATTGGAAAGTTTCTTGAAGTTTAAAGCATTGATGGATTCTGAAGGTGTTTAGTTTCTGAGGATAAGAATATAGGTAAGTGAAATAGTTGAATAGAAGTGAGGAAAGCCATAAATACGGTGCCAGTTTAGTTGTGCTGGGGGTTTTGTGTGTTTTTTTGTTTGGTTTTCTTTTCATATATTCTTGAAACTTACTTGAAAAGTATTTGAGGTAAAAGAAATGTATTTTAAAGCAGATTATTCCTTTTGTCTCTCTTTCAAATCCTCTTTTAAAGATGAAAGCAAGATTTGAACACCTTGTGCATTTACAAGTAAGATTCTTTGAACCATACTTCTAAATCTTGGTAACTACCATAAAATATTATGAAAATTTACAACACAAAATATAATGCAATACAATTTAAAGAATATTTTAAATTTGCTAATTGTGTTTAGTGACTTGCAAGCTCAATGTGAATGGAGTCCAGTCAAAGTTTTCTGTATTGCAATAACATATGTAGGTCCATAACACTGAGAACCTAAAAATGCAAAATAAACACAAAATGCTTAAAAATATGCTGCAATCAAAACTAGAGGAACACACTGAAGCAAGTAGTGGTGTTTATCTGTGAAATATTGGCACTTGGCAATACTTTTGTTGAAACAAGATACTTCAGTGTAAGATTTTAATCATTGGGGGGTTTCTTGCTTCTCTTTTTGTGCGTAGCAAGACTGATTTCAATAACTTGATACTTTCTTTTTCCCCTTGGTAGACCAACAGAGTAATGTGGACCTCAGTTCACAGGGTGATGCTTTGTTAGTCAGGATGTGCTGTTTGTATGGAGTGAGTGGAATGGGGAGTGCCTGGACAGCAGAGCATGGTTGAGGTCAGACCTTGTGAGGAAACTCCTTACAATTTTGAACCTGCTGCCTGATTTGTGTCTTCCCGGAGCTCGTGTAATAAGGGACTTAGATCCTTATGGAGAATTCCCAGATTGCAGTCTCCTGGTTTTAGACTTTTGAAAGGTCCTCAGAATGTTTTTCTAGCCATGATGTTAATTTTGGACCAGACTTTACCTTTCCTGCACATAGTGTTGAGGTAATCCATCATCAGGCTAAAGCCAGGGAAATTCAATCCATCACTGCTGGATTCTGATTCAGGGCTGTAAGGGGGATGCAAGTCATCTTCCCA
This sequence comes from Cettia cetti, assembly GCA_013401135.1. NCBI lineage: Eukaryota > Metazoa > Chordata > Aves > Passeriformes > Sylviidae > Cettia > Cettia cetti. The sequence goes on along the minus strand of VZUI01043620.1, from coordinate 139,977 downwards.
GTAGTAATCAAACAGCTGTGATACATGCCACTTTAAGCTTGTATCATCCCATAATAGATGGGTTTCTTCTACATGGGAGCCTGCTGCAAAATCTTCTGACAGATGGACTGTCTTGCAGAGGTTTCTTTTTTGCAGAATTTAAGGCTGTGAACTAGTTATTGACAAATACTACATCATCAGTTCCAGCTGAAGACACAGACTAATAAGTAGAACATTGGCACTAATCCTTATTTAATCAGCCTTAAAATGGTAATTTCAAATTGATGAGGGCATAGGGAATAGATTTTATACTTTTAAAGTGTTTCTAAAAATACCAGGAATGTGTGTATACAACCCAAGGATGAAATTAAAGTGCATTCTGCATGTATGGCGAGTGAAGCATGCTACAGAAAGCTGAGGTTGAAGTCACACTGGCACCAAAAATTTCTTGTTTTAAAAACAATGCTCTCCCACTCCAGATTTCACAGAGTGTCTGAGGGAACACTGCTGGTTTTTTTTTGTTCTGTGGCTTTGTTATTTACTCAAGCCCTTTCAGAGCCTGTTAAAGCATGCTAAATCATTAACAAACTTCAATATAAAAAGCCCCAAAACTGTAGCAAGCTAAATCATCAGAACTCATTAATCTGAATTCATTTATATGTCTAATATAGCCTCAGTATTGACAATATTGACAATAATTTCCCAGTTGTCTTTACTGTATATTTAGAGAACCCGAGGCTGATAGCTAAACCTCTGATTTTTACAATGTAACACACTGATTTCTATAATGCTTTTATTTATTTCATAGTGGTGCTGGCTATTATTATTAAATATGACCAATAAGTATTCATATGAAAGCAGAAATAATTTGTAGCCACTTTGAGAGTTTCAGCACAAAGAAACACAGTGCAGCAGGAGATGATTTGCTGTTCAGGTGGAGTAGTACAAATATTTAATAAGTCTTACTGAGTGCATTAGTCTGCAAACATCAATCTCAGCCTATTTTGGAAACTAAGGAAAGTAAGCCTTGGAACAGGTATCAAGCTTCCAAGTGCTTTCTTTGGTTGGTTTTTGGAGTTTGCTAACTTGTTTTTCAGATGTGAGATTTATCTAAGTACAGTTAATTAATCATCTAATGATGGAAACTGGAGGAGACTGAGACCAGGAATGTTAACAGGCACCAAATAAAAGGTGCCCACAAGCTATTTAAAGTATGATAGTTGTCATTGTATAGGCCTGAGCTATTTGAGTGCAAATATTCACCCAACTAGAACAGAAAAACACTCACTCTGGGCTGGCTTGCTCTGGCAAGTGCTGGGGTCAATTCATCCAGTGCTGAAGTCTGTTCCCTTTAAAGAGGACTGCTCTTGGCACTTGCATTCTTTCATCTAGGCTAGAATAGCTTGTTACACTGCAGCACAGAGTCATTCTGGGGCAAGGATGGAGAATGCAGTGTCTAGAAATTACCTCAGTACTTTTTATGTGGGGATAGTTATAATAGATCATGTTACTGTGGACGGTGTTTTGCCTGCTCTGTGAGAAAATCAGACTAGATCAGTAGGAACTTTTGCCACCTTTACATTTAGCAGCAGTTCAAAACAAAGAATTAATCAAAATTATTTGAAAAAACAGCAAAATTGTGGTTGCATTAATGAACTGAACCCTCTGTTTTCCTTTTAGTTCTTGCTCCAAACCAGCAAGCAGAGTTAGAGCATTTTTATAAAGCTTCTGGTAGTTGGTACAGAAAATCTGCTAAAGATCATTCTGCACTCCTCAAATATATTTAAACTGTATCTCTCTTCTTGAGTGGAATAACCAGTAGATCTACTTGCATAGATTTTTTATCTATTTGATAATCTCTTCATCCAGCAGTTCTGGAGTTACCTTATAGACACAATTACCAAAAGAAAGGGAGGAAGTGCACCTGAACCTTTTCTAAAGATTATACAGGGAATACTGGGAGACATAGAAAGCCTAAAGCAATTGATGTGACACCTGGACTACTGAAGATAACCAAAGAAGATAGAGAGGAATGGGTTATGCCCTTTGATAAGCAGTAGAATTTTGAAGGCCTGTTATAAGCTTGTGATGCTTTTCTCCCTTTCTCTTTTGAAAACACTTCAAACCTAACATCCAGTATGCATGTAAAAAACCCACAAACTAGGCACTTTCATTTTGAAAACTTTAGGGATATACTGGACGTGACCACCTTCTTTGCAGTATTTTGTTGTGAGTAAAAAACGGATAAATGCTGGCCACAAACAAATATATAACCTGTTGTTGTTGTATGTATTTTGACAGTCTTTTAGCAGTACAGCCCTGGTGCAGGCATTTAGACCATCATCATCCACAGCAATTTCACCCTACCTTCTGCCTCTGATGTCACCCCATGAGAGGAAACTTGAGGCACTCTGTGCTATTATCCTGCTTAGGGTGTTATCCTTGTTTTGTAGAAATCAGGAATTTATACTTTGTAATTACTTTCGAATCTTTGAGGCGAAAATTGGTTTTATGTCCTTCCAAATATTAAATAGATCAAATAGCTTATGGAAGCAGAGGGAAAGGGGAAAGAAGTAAAAATGTGATATATCAACCTTGTGTTTTACAGAATATTATCACTTTAGCAGTGGTTCTGGTAGAACATCAGAAAAACAGTGGCAAACAATTCTGAAAATATGTTTCGGTACATAGATAACAAAAAACTGGGAATAACAAGAAGATGATTTGTAAGAGCAGATTCAGACTTAAAGTGAGAACAATTTAGGCAAAATATGCATGTTGAGTAAGCCTCTAAAGCTAACAAATATGAACTATGAAATATCTTTAGCAATAGTACAGTTAGGTAGGAGACATGCAGTATTTCATGTTCACAGGCTGGAGTTCAGGTGTCCTGGAAATCTTACTTTTCTATACTGAAAAAAATTCAACAGGTTAGTGAACTATCTCTTCTGGGGTTTTTCTGAAATATATTGGTTGATGAAAGCTAAGGTTTTACAGTATATTATACAATATTAATGATTTTTATTTTCAAGGGATAGTTTTCATTAATATTTTTCATCAGTTGTCATTGCATTTTTCCTAACACCGGTATTATAAAATAGTAACTAAAAGCATTGTGTAATAACCAAAATAAAAGAGTTCTAGTTCTTTTTTTTATAGCTCTGTTTGTTTAAGCCAGAGGACCAGAATTTTAGTGAATCTGTTAGATACAGGAAAGTGTGGTAAATTGCTTTATTTTGATGTGGTCTATCAAGACTTTGTATGAGCACTGTAGAGGTTGGTATTTATCCATCCTTACTCCAAAAAACTTGAGGTCACACAATGTTGAACACTAAACAAAGAGACCTTGTTGCTTCATACCACACTTCAAGGATGTTATGAAGATTGATTTGTTCGTACCAGCCTCCAGTTTCAAGTTCCAAAAGGTTGGTTTGAGCTTAGAAAAAGGAAAATTATCTTTTTATTAAAGGAAATATGCCGGAAGTTTTAACAATTTGCTCACAGAAATTTAGACCTTGTCTTGTCCCTAATTCTACTTTTTTGGGGCGGGATTTTTTTGGTCAATACTGTCTGAGTAAAAACTGTTTCCAAAGGTAAGTTGTTAAAGGTCTGGAGTCCTCAGAGGACTCATTTGAATTCAGTGACAATTTTAAGATTTTGTGTTTTACTTTTTTGAGGGCATCTTTGAGGTAGTAACTCAAGTAGAGTGGCAAAAGTATTTCAGGTTTGTGTTTAAAATTAAAGTATGTATTTGAGGTTTAGTCCTTTGCTGCAACACCATCTTGTAACCATTCCAGATTGTGAAGTCAATTGATCCCTTTTTTGTGTGTCCAGGCACTAAAAAGACACTGTCTCTCAAATAAAAAAGACAGGAAATCTTCTTCCAGAGTCATTTGAGTTACTCTGACATGTCATTTATAAACATTAAGCCTTATTTTGTAGGTCTAAAAGTTCAAGCTTTTGAGAAAGCTTCCAAATTGCTTCCATTCCTAACTCATGAAAGGCTTCTTATAATCTAGAACAGATAAGATGGCTGCAGGAAGGGTAGCACAGTGCCTGCTAGCAAGGGGGGAAGGGTTTTATTCCAGATAATGTGCTTTGTGGGAACTGCCAGAGATCTGGCTCCCCTCAATCAGGAAATATCTCGACCAAGATAAGATCGTGATAGTCAGTCTCTGAGCCTGCCAGGGAAAGGCTACTGCCTCTCATTGTTCATCTTTAGAAGGAATAACTTCCAACAGCTGCAAATATTTCAGATTAGCTATAAGGGAGCAATAGTGTGCTCTTTCTAGTCTGTTTGCTGCAATTTCCCTGTTATCGCTATGTAAGTCAGCAGTCAAATTCATTTAAAATTTCCATGTCTTCATAATGTCTTAAGAGGGAGCAAAGAAGGTGGAGAGGTTCCATTACCAGCTTTGGTGGGAGTGTGTTTACAATCTTAAAATAAAATTCATAGAAGCTACTAATGTCTTCAGTAGGAATCCTTTAATATTAACAGAGTTTGTTCTTGCCTTCTCTAATCTCTAATTGTTTGGTTCAACTGTGTTTTGAGAACTCTCCTATGACAAATCTAGACAAGGAAGTCTGAAAAATACTAATGAGTCCTGCTTACCCATGCTGAAGATAGTTTAAATTTAGATGAAAATATCAGCACCAAGTTTGAGTGGTAAATAAATTCTCTTCTAAGCACACTCGCTTCCAGCTCCTGTCTGATGAAGTAAAGATTGGATAACAGATGAAATGTAAGTGCAGGGATGGCTTGTTAGGAGCAGCATTCATTTCAGGTGACAATGTAAGTAATACTCTAAAGCCTTCACTTTCATGTAAGACATGCATGTCTCCAGCTGATACGTTTGCTCTAATGGCAAAAAGAACCCTTAGTAATTAGAGGAGGTGAAACTTGAGCATTCTGAAAAATGAATTTGGTTTATATAGAAACTCTCTTCTCTTACTGAGAGTTATTTTCTGTGCTGATTCATATAAGCAAGCGTTCCTGTTGCAAAGGTGGAGATAATAATTGTTGATGGGGAAAAGATTGGTAATTTGTTTCACTGATGCTTTAAAATTTACATCATCTTTCTCAGGAGCACCAGCATAGTATCTATATAACCAGATGTCTTGCAAGAGCTTGACTGTCAGTGCTGTATTATGGAACAGATAATTTAAATATTAACTGGCTTTTTTTTTTTTTTTTTTTTTTTTTTTTATCCAAGTTGCTCAGTATACTGGAAACTATCTAGGCAGGATCTCAAATAGGCAATATGGTTTTGCAGAATTTCCATTTAGAGCTTCTAATTTTCTTTGGCAGGTCCTGCCCAAAATCTCCTCGAGCCCTCTGACACTTGGGCTGTTTACACCACTGCAACTGTATTAAGATTGTGGAGAAAGTGCCAATAGTTGCACTGTAATTAAACCTGCATATAAAGTAAGAAAAGGTTGGAGGGGGGAGAGAGAAATTTTGGATGAGAACTCAAATGGAAAAAAGTTATTTTTAATATTTTTACTTCACTTATTTATACATTCTGTGAAATAAAGGAGGAAGAGGGAACCAACTTCCACAGGGTGCTATTTGATGAGCTGATATTTCAGTGCTGGATTCCCCTTCTGACCCTTTCCCCTGGTCACACAGCAAATCTCTGACTACTACATGTTCCTTCAGTCTTGCATACCAAATTGGTGGTGACATTTTATCTGAATGATGGAAGTCAGGGGAAACAAATCACAGAGGAAATTGATGATTGTGTCTGTCACACAACCACTGACTTTTCTTTCCCAGAGTCACTGTGTTGGGTTTTCTTTACACTGCTGAACTAGAGCAGCTTTCTGAGCTGCAAAGCCAAGGACTGGGATGAGCTGCCAGATATTTGACAGCTCTTGAGGGAGAAAATGAGAACTGCAAAGGAGGAGGAGGGGGAAGATCCAACTTTGCATGATCTGTAAGTTGTCTGGAAATACAAGTTTAAAATTTGGTGGTTTTGCTCCATACAGACTGATACCCAGCTTAGATCTCAGAAGATTATTACCCTCGTTATAAGATAATTTAGCAACATATGAAGAAACTTCAGGCAATGGAAATCTTGTGAGCAGCAGCCTTTTGGTAGCTTAGTGCTTCTCACTGGCTGTTACACTTGCTTTTACAGGATGTGGAAAATGTGCATGGTGGGAATTGCATTACAAAGAGGGATAGCTGTTTATAAAGTGCCTGCTTTAAATAATTTTATGTATTTAAACAAAGGAAAACTTTCTTCATTAAAACAAAGGAAAAAATACAGTTATATAGCATAGTTATATTAATCCTTGACATTCTTATTAAGTCACTGCTTTAAAGGTCTGAAGAACTATCACATCCATTTTCTTAATTAGTGATTTTTTTTGTCTTTGTCAGTCTTAGCAATGCTTATATATGTATATGAATAAATATTGTGTGTATATATTAATTGTTCATGCATGAAACTTTTAGAAAGTCCAAATTTTAATGCTTAAATGGAAAAAAATAAAGCAAACAAGAAAAATCTAGTATCAGTAAAATGCAAAACCCCAACATTATCTCTACTGGGAGATGGATCTTAGTTTATTAAAGTGTTGGGGGCTGTAAACTCTTTTATTCTGACCTCCTTTGAGAGTCAAGTTCAAGGGGGGGGTCACTGTTCATCCATATGGGATTACAGTTTTTCATAAAATCAGAAGTGTGAAGGATGATCTTCAAAGCAGAACAGCAAAAAGACAAGAAAATGATATGTAGTTAACCAAAGGTACAGTAGTAAAAAGCTCGTTCTGAATGCTCCAGCTAAGAACATATCTTAACTCCAAAGGGTTCCTTTCCCCTTCTCCTCCCCTGAAACTGCTTTTTCGTATTATCTCTGCCTCAAACATCTTATCTCTGCTCTTTAAGCTTCAGCATGAAAATCTTAAAAAAGGCAGGAAGCTGTGGCTGTAGAAGCTTCAAAAGAAGCATAAGAGAATGGGACTAATGCAGTCATAGGGACAGAAAGAAATTGTTTCTTGGGGAGGTGAGCTTGCTGTTTATTCTTTATTTTTAGATGATGCAATAACTTACTGGTGTCTTTGATAACAGTCTTATTACCTAAGACTTAAAACTGGCTACTTATTACTTTCAATAATGTTATGTTAGAGACTGTGGTTGTTTTAATGAGGAATGCATTTCTTTTTCTCCAGATAAAAAAGATGTTGCATCTGTGCGTGCTCTTTTTATTAAGAACTTGTTGACAGTTAAAAGTCAGAAAGTCTAAATCCAGACAGTTTTTTTTAAAATCTCATTTCTTCGGGGAAAATAAAAATTTAAAATACTTTGCTTAGTTTTTTTATCTGCAGATGATCATTGCCCAAATTAGTTGTCATCCTGCAATGCAGCAGAAGCAAATATGACCCTGTGTAGTCCATGGTGTTAAAACACTCATTTGCATCTTTTGAGAACAGCACAAAGATTACCAAAAATTGTGTAGGATGAGCTGAATTACAAAGTAAAAAATGGTTTCCCTTTTAGTTTGAGAGTTTTGCTTGATCCTGTTTTTAATGTAACTTCTAACGTGATCATTGCTTTTAGCTAACTCAAGTTCTAAATTTGCAAAGGCATAATGACTGTGAACAGATAACCTGGTATTTACTGTTAGGTTTACCTAACAGTAGTAGTTCAGAAGAAATAATCTGATTCTTTAAAAGTGCTGTTTAATATAACTAGTTTGTGATTGTTTGTTGACCCACCTCTTCCATATAATGATCATGGGAAAAGCCTTAACCTTTTTTTACATCTACCTAGTTCCAGGAAAGGAGAGATTTTGTTAAATGAAAATCTTCTGTATACCACTCATATATTATGTGTGTTACATGCATGTATAATATGTAAAGTTCTGCTTACAAAGACAATAACTATGACATAAAGAAGATTATGTAACAATAACATAAAAGGGATGTTGATAACACTCCTTAAAAAAATTTTAAAAAATAGAAACAAAAAATTTCAAGCAGTTAGAACTGGAAATGAAAACTTACTAGTCTCACTGCATTTGAATGTTCTTAATAATGAATGGTAAATTGTGCTTTTCCACTAACTGCAAAATAAACATAATTTAAACAGCTGTTCCAAGAGGTGAATTTGTAATTTGTGATGCATGATGTCATCACTCAAAAAGAAAGTATCGCTTCGAAACTTCTTTCTTGAATTATCTTCACCAGGCAATCCCAGCTTGACATTACTTGTTTGTTTTGCTGACAGAGTATTTTGAGAGGGAAGAAGCAAATATCAACACAGAGATAAAGTGTTTGCTTCAATCTGTGTTCTGCAATAGTCAAAACCCAAATTTTGTATTCTTGAAATTAAAATTTTGTTTACTGGATAGATCTCTATGAATGGATGAATGACAGGATATATTTCAACAACAGAAGTATCTCAGAGAATTTTTATATTAGAATATCCTGGTAGTTCTCCAGTCTAAAGAAATTTGAAAGGGGCAAAACCAGCATGAAAATTGTTTGGTCCTAAAAAGCAATCTGGCAAGAGAAATATGGCCCTGTATACAAATTTTTAGCTTGCTTAGCAAATGTCCTATTATATAATGTCTTTCAACAAGATCAAGGAAATTGTGAAGTGATTAAAATAGCACATACTGTGGGTATAAAACAGGCACAATAACCAATATTAATATGCTGACTTACATCAAAACAAAAAAGTGGCAAATTTAAAAGTTTTTAATTTTGACACATCAAAGCCTTTTCATTTCCAACAAGTATTGTTTCCTGTTTTGCACTAATCACAGCATTTTAAAATTTATTATTCTTTCTTTTGAAAAAAGCTTAAAATAATAGTAGCCAGCAGATATTCATATAATTGCTAGTGTCAGTCATCTCGTTATGTGTATCAAATGCATTTTGAATCCAGAAAACTGTTTTGAAGTTTTAGATTTAATTCCCCTGCATCTTTTTTCTTGCTTCAGTTGTGCTGAACCCAGCTACCGAGTAGAGGCTTCAGAATTTGTGTATTGTAGGATCCACAATGTGCTTAAAAGCCAACAAAACTGTTACAGATAAAAATTGTTATTGAGCAAGTAATAACTTTTGGCAAATTAATAGTATATCAAAAATGTAGCAGATGTAAATTACTAACCTGGCCTACTTCTCAATTTCGCCCCAAAAAAATGGAAGAGTAGATTGAAAATAGGGAAAAAATTAAAAATATGCATTTTGGTTTTAAACTTTAAAATTACATTAAAAAAAAAAAAAAAAGAAAAGAAAATGGTTGTTCTAGTTCATTTAATCTAGTTTCTTTCATCTTTGTTTTGGAAATTTCCTGTTCCTGGAGATTGCAAGGGATGGCAGTGGGAGTGGGAAACAAGCCTAGACAAACGGGTGAGTAGAGGCAAATACAGATTAATAAGAATAAATATATCTAAAAAGGGTAATTTTAGAATCATTGTATTCTGATATTGTGTCAGGAAAATTGAGATTTGTTAAAAATTTATGCTTGCATTTTTTTCAGATATAGTGCTCAGACTTCGTTCATTTTTTTCCTATATTTTGTTTTTCTTTTAAGGATTTTATTAAATAAAATAATAATAGACAGTGGTTATTTCTGAAATGGCAATTTTCATTATGTGAAAATTAAATATATTCGTTTAGCCTGATGATAAAGTGTCTGTATAGCACACTGCCCACAGGGAGACCAGCTGCCACATGAATTATCTGTCTCTCTTTCCCTCTTCTGGGGAAAGCAAATCAAAGCTGTTCTATGCCTGGCCAAGGAGTCTGAAAAGATTTTATCTCCAGTTCAATGAACAGTTCTCAGTCTTGAAATTATCTCAGATATAAGTGAGTATCTTTCAAAGTTTGGGGGGGTGTTATGTAAATTTTTCCTGAAAATTATTTTCTTTAAATTTGGAATCCAGAGAACTGTGCCAGTAGTACAGGGAGCAATGGAAATGCAAGACAAACATTAAAAGCAAAAAGGAAACTTTGTATTTCTCTCAGGAAGTGTCCCTCTTTCCTGAGGGAGGTTATTTCCAAAGAAAAAAGGTTTTATGAACTTTCAAAATGCTGAAGAAATAATCTGCTGTCCAGCCAGTGACTGTCACATAACAGTGCCATATATAGATGGAAAATGGCAAAATATATCTATATAGGACTTTATTAAACATTAATATATATATAATGCATATATGTATGAAATAGCATAGTATGCTAGAGGACGAGCACAGAATTTTCCTCATGCCTATCCTTTTGGATCTACAGCAAGCTGATGGACTTGTGTTTGCTCAATCCCATGGTAATCCTGGAGACTTTCACTGCCTCCATAATGGAAAAGTTGTTTTCTTTAAGGTAGTGATGTGAAGTGATTTAAATGGGTGCTTGTTTTTTAAAACAGTCGGGGAATGCATGAGCCAGAGGATTCATAACTGACAAAGAATAAGTTAGAGGTCTTCAAAATAGTGCCCAGCATGCCATGAAAGCAGCCAAGGCACAAAAATTGTAGTGTCTGACTCTGGCTGAGGAGAAAAGAGTCATGGTTTGTATTCTGTTTGAAAGCAGCTGCCTCACTGGTCAGTACAACTATCCCAGGTAGAAAATCAGCTCCTGCCTTTCTTCCAGTGGGTATTCCATGGATATAGAAATTTGTATGTCAGAGGAAGGAGATTTAGTAAGAAAAACCAATTCTGTAGCAATACAGTTAGTTTCTCTCCCCAAAGAAAACTTGTTTAAATCCTTAGTGAATTGGAACCCTCTGGAAAATTGTATTTGGGTTTTTTCTTAGGAGAAGGGTGGAGTCATAATTTAATTTGGAAGGAACTCCCAATGGCCATGAGGTGCAAGTGCCTGCTCCCAGTATCTCCTTAGGCCTGGTTGCTCAGGGTCATGATCAAGGGCAGCTTGGTGGTCCAGCACTGATGGTCATTCCAGTGCGACAGTATCTTTCTTATGCTGGGAGACTTAAAGAGTACCTTTGTGTGGCCTCACATAGGGAAGCAGGCTCACTTAGCTGCATTTAGAATTCTCTAGATGTAAAAAATAGCCCATGCTTTTCTTAAACAGGAAATAATAACAAATGGAAGTCAGTTCTCTTTTTACTTTTTTTTTTTTTAAATTTGGTGAAGGGGAGCTTAGATAGATTTTGTATTTCTTGTTTTTAATTTTGCACATTTGACTTGTTTTAATTAAATTTCTGATAAATTTCACCCTATTAGTTTGTTGGTGGAACATAGTTTGTATTCTAGAATGATCACCTGCAGGCATGTGGGAGATTTTTAATATTTTTTTTAATATTCTTCCACCCCAGTGTGGGATGTAAGAGCATTACAGTGTGTTCTGTTTTAGATCACAGGAGCAGCAAATTACTTTTAAGTGCATGCTGGACACTAGTTTGTTTTTTAGCCTTAAAAATGCTTACTTTGTGTGCTTAAGAAAATCAGAAAATACTTCCAGTGAAATCATGTTGTGTGTCTGATGATTTTTTTTTTTTTCCTTTTCTCATTATTTTTACCTATTCATTAAAATCACCAGCTGGGTAGCTTCTTTAATTTACTTCTGAATCTCTTTGGAAAGCTCTTCTAACAGTAATACTTCACCTCATGCATCTATAAAACCAGCTGCTGACCAGAGAGCAGCTTATGGCTGACAGAGTGTCAGCCTTATGTGCAACACCTGCCTCAGCTTTTTATGTGCTGTAAACAACAAGGTGAGAAATAAGCACACTATGGAGCAATTGGAATGCAAAAGGAATTCTAATGCAGTGCCTGTGCAGATAACTCAGTTTGGAAAAAAAAAAAAAAAAAAGGTGATAATAAAACAAAAGTAATGTTTTAGGCAAAGTTAGTTTATTACATCTTTTAATCCTGATATATAGGTAGAAGACTAATTAAAATTCATTTTTCTAATAACAAAAGTTATTAGTATTTGGTGGAAGTTGGTTGGTATTATTTGAGTTTTTTTCCAAATGTGGATACCCTTCCTGAATCACAAAAGGATAGGGTTGGATGGGGCTTAAGTGTTTACTTATCATAACCCCCTACATAAACATGGAACCTCTATGTTGGTTGTCAAGAACATTCAGTAAGAGAGATTGTGCAGTGGGTTGAGATCATCTCTTTGATTGCTTTAGTTCTTTTATAAATGGATTTCCCTTCTCATGTCTTCCAGACAGTCAGAAGGGAATCTTTTATTGCAAACCATGTCCATCTCCTCGTGCCCTCCAACAGAGGAAAGGGCAAAGAATTGAATAACTGTTCTCACAACTATTTGTGTATCAGGAACCTTTGGGTCCAAAAAGCAAACATTTTATGAGACACCCACACACAAAAAAGAGGGTTGCCTTTACCTCTTCCTGAAAATCATACATTTTTACACATGTATAACTTGAAAGCTTTTTCCTGTGTAGTTTTACATTTGAGTTTAGATAGTGTTATGTGTTCTTCAAGAAAAACTGTAGAATAAATATCTGCTCTGTTTGGTCAAATGATGATAAAGAATTTTGTACATGTTTTGCTGCACATGGTAGTAGACAGTCAGCAAGCCACAAATAAAGAATATTTAAGGCTGACTCCTACCTTGAGAATCCAGATCAGATTCAGGATTTTTGTTGTGATTGGTGCAAGTGCCAGCCTATTGAATTTGAAATTTCTTGTTTGAAGAAAGACTAGTTGCTGTTTCAGTATGCTCAAGTCCAAACTTGTACTCCCTGATTAAAAGTGCACTGTGTGTGTAGCATGGATATGTATCCACAAATACCTTGCCTATTTTTTCTTTCACCAAATTTAGTTATTGTAGTTTTGTTTTTCTTCTGTCTGTAAAGCATTTTTTCTGAATATACTTTTTTGGAGGCACCCGGGGGTTGTTCTTTTTCAATATGCAGACGTCACTTCTGTGTAAAACTAAATCTAGGAAAATTCCTAGTTCTAGGGTCCTCCTTAAACCAATATAACTAATTTCTTATAAACTTTTTCCTCATATATATATGTACCTCATATATGTACCTCGTGCCTTGGAGGCAGATTTCTCTTTTGAATTCATTTCCATATCAGAATCATCATTCAGACTTTGAGTATAATGGGGACAACACCAAAATCAGTGATGTATTGCTAGTCAGAAGGTAGTATGACCTATCCAGCTGTTGCATATCTAAGCAGTTAAAATTAGCTCCTGTCTAGCCATTTTGGCAGGTGTATGGAAATAACAAAGCAAGTTCAGACTCCTTCTGGGTCTCTGGTAGAACTTCCCATCTTGTGGCAGTATTGCAGACTGTCACTGATGCTTACACTTCTATTTGTATCACTGGAAAGGCCATGTTAAATAGTACAAGTTATTAATTTAAGAAATTTATTTATATGCAGTCTAATTAGCTATTATTTCTCGCTGAAACTTATGTACCTCAAATAGACATGATTAGAGAGGCATTTAAGAAAGTTTGTAAGATTTCTTAGTGCCTCTGCTCAAGTCTAAAAACTCTGTTCAGTGTGAAAGTTACCTTGTTTCTGACAAAAATCAGGTATTTCACATTTTATTGTTACTATTATATTCATTTTTCCACTCAAACATTTTTTGTTAGTACCAGCTTAAGTGTTTCTAGGACACAAAAACCCATTAACTACTTGAGAAGCATAGGGCTTTCAGAACTTTGACTGATTCTGTTTTTTCCTGTCATTTGTGTTATCTCAAGATATTTGCAAATGGAAGTTCTCAAAGAGTGTGTGAGGGCCTGAAAAGCTCTTAGGATTTTTCTCTGTGGCAATTATTACTTCAAGGGTAAGAAATACACAATGGCAAAAAATTTTACAAAACACACTCAATGTCTTTTCCTTTCACTGTCAGGGTAACTACAATATTTTGCATGCTGCTTCATATTTTAGCAGACCATGTCTTTATATTTCTTCTATAAAATGTTCCAAATCAGCCTTAGTACTCTTTTAGCTCCAAATCTAAGAGGGTTTAGTGTACATTTCTCTAATGAGTTGCAAAAATCTGGCACCTGCTTTTCTTCTAGTACAGCACATGCTTTTTTAAAACTTCAGGTGACCCTTCCACCTCTCTGCTGAAGATTTTCATGGCCCTGAAGTAACCAAGAAGTTCTTTGATTGCTTCAGAATCCCTGTTGATCATCAGGCTGTGTTTTCCCTTTCCTCGTAGGGATTTGCTGTTTTGTTAGGGTGACACATTAATGGGATCACATTTTCTCTTTTAAATATATATAGTGTGTGTTCTTAGAGAATCAGCATTCATGCGTCCTGTGAAAAATGAATTATTGTTGAAGTTGTGCTGTGTTAAGAAGCAGCAATACTGGAAAAAAGAAGGTAGCATTGCATTTCTGCTTTTGGTCAGTGTAAATGAAAACTTTACAGTGATTTTGCATTTCTGTTTAAACTATACATCAGTTTTATTAAAAGTAATATAAAGTGACAATTAATTCTATCATATTTGGCTCATTTGTAACTCAGCTGTCATGCACCCACAGAGATTCTTTAGGGTGTTCAGCTGTCATGTGTAATTTACAATAGAGTTTTTTTGCATGAGAGAGGCAAATTTAAAGCTTCTCTCATATATTTGTTTTTCTTTCTCTGAATGGAGAAGAAGGATCTGATAACAGTATTTTTAAAACTGGTTTTTCATATATTTGCTTTGATAGTATTGACCTTGGACTTCTATAACAAAAAAAAAAATTTAAAACTGAACAACAAAAAGGATTCTTGCAAAAACATTATCTGAATGCCTGTTACATGCCTGCTGTTGGAAAGACGAGCTTGGAAACAGCAGAAGAGATCAGATTATATCAAAGTAACAACTCACCCAATGAAATAATGAAAAACACAGTAATTCATGTCATTCATTGATAGTTGTATCTCTTTGCCAACTCTCTTAGTAGGTTTTCCCAGTTGTTCCCTCCTACACTTGGTACTCAAAATATTGACTTAAAGAGTATAATTTATGATCAAAGGAAATTAATCTCAGTGGAATAAATCAAATATGTCACCCATTTAGGGTAAACATCCTTCATTTTCTCAGCTATTGTTCCATCATGGATTTTTCTTCTCATACTTGTGATGTAACAGATGCTACTTCCATATATAGTAAACATTTCAATATTTTTAAACATATTAAAATTATGTTGGATAAGGAGAACTGATAGCAAAAAATTTAAAATTACTTTATTGTTAATGACCAGCCAGTATTATTTATAGAATTTTCTTTTTGGTTTTTTTTGGTTTTTTTTTTTTTTCTTTCTAGGCAACTTTTCAGCACAAATAAACCACAGTCTCAAAATAATATATTTCAAGTTTTCCTGGTTGTGATTTTAACAATTTATCCAACCTCTAGAACAATGTCTGTAGAAATAACAAACCCCTTATTTGGATGTGGTGATTTATCAGCTGACATGCTGGGGGTTTGTCTGAAGTGCTGTGCAAATGAGGTAATATAAAAAAAAATAAATAAAAAACATCTTTCATCCTTTAACTCCAAACTTTCTCTTGCTCTACAAGTGAGTCAAACATAGGGTATCAAACTGTTATTAACAAACGTCTTAAAAAGGCTGTGGTTGCCTCATTCTTCAATGAAACTTTTTCTTTCCTGTAGAAAATCTTTGACTCCCTCCAGAACTTACAGAACATGGGAAGGAATTTTGATTAATGCTGCTTGGAGCTTTTCCTGCTTTTTGTCTTTCAGTAATTGCTGTGTATCTGTCTTTAATTGCCTGCCTGATGCTTTTTTCATAGAAAATTCAAGGAACTTTCATTGTAGCCTGGCTATTTGCAGATATTAATTTTAAAATGTTATAATTTTCTCATAAAACCTCAAAGCTATAATGATTCTTTCTGTTAATTTATCTAAAGTATATGAACATGAGTGTTATATGTGAAACTACCTCAACATAAAGGAACATTTTCTCCTGAGACATGTATTGTTTTGAAACATTTGAAAGAAGAAAAGTAACTTTGACTTTTGGCTGATATACTCCTTGTTCTTAATATATTATTACACTGCTGTGTTCCTGGAATGGCAGGTGTAGCATCTGAGTGATGGCTGCCCTGAACCTCCATACACTGCTCCAAAAGATCTTTGCTTCTTAATCAAGAAAACAAACAAAAAGCCCCAGATCCATCTGAAACAAAGGAGAAAAAAAAAAAAAAAAAAAAAAAAAAAAAAAAAAAAAAAAAAAAAAAAAAAAAAAAACAAAAAAAAAAAAAACAACCAAACCCTATGCCAAACCTTGGAAGAAATAATGGTAATACTCCAGTTTTAGAGGAATAAAATATGGGATATGTTCAGCAATATTTGCATTGAAAGTTTTATTATTTGAATGAAAACTTTGTCATATTGGTCAGATTTTTAAATGTTGTATTTGCATATTTATTCAGAAAGAAAACACTGACATCATGTATCATGAATTGAATATGGCAGGGTTTTTTTAGTTGCTTATCCCCCCTGCTAAGGGAAAAAAATGAAGGGTATTTTTGACAGCATTTTAATATTGAGTTGATATTTATGTAACATTTTATGAAGACAGTTAATGACCTTCCCATTGAAAATATAGATTTCTGTGGAATTTCCAGGATAGATTGTGACAGAATTTTTTTTTTCTGATGTTCAATGTTAAAATGGGATTTCAGTTTGCATCTTTATTTATGCAGTTATTTTTTACTTTTTGTTCATTTATAACCTGTTAGTAATTCATAATCTATGTTCTCTCAGAAGTGTCTTCTGTCTACTGTGTTTTCAAGTATGTTTAGCTTGGGTGATCTTCACTTAAAACTTCAACGTTCTTGCAGATAAAAATCAGTGAAGCAGAAATTGTTATAACTTCTGATTTGGTGCCACTAACTACAGAATGTGGAAAGCTTTCCTTTCCATTCTCTTGATTTATGTCTCAAAAATGGCTTACCTATTTTGTATACAGAGGAATGATTACAGCAGGTTTCAGCTCAGAATATCTTCACACGTGTTAATTAGGATAATTATTGTACTGTCGTATGATTACTCAGACCTTTATGTGTCTGTTAAATGAAAAGCAAAGATGTGATATTTTTGTGAAGTTAAAATATTTGTGGTGCTTTCCAATAATATTTTTGATCAGGACTTAATTATATGATCAGATTGTTTTGACGTGAGGCATCTTGCTTGATACTTGAAAGATTAACATGGATGTGAGCAAGCAGTTTATACAGCTGCTAAGAACTGGGTGCCTTACTGTGTTAACAAGTGTGATAAAAGATTAATTTGAAAAGGAGGTGAAGATCTGTTTGAGGAGGAGATCCTTAGCTTGCTTTCAATATCACAGCATCATGTTCTGCCACACTACGGAGCAGGTAAACAAGAACAGAATGAGATCTGATTGGAAAATAACTGCTTCACTAGAAGTAAAGGTATTTAGAATTTTCTCCCTAATTTCCTGCTACAATGAACCTATGATTTCTGAGTTGGAATTGCCATACGTGGAACAAAAACCCAGTAAAAGGTGTAAAGATTGTTAATTTACCTCTGTTCAAATCTTGCTCTCAACTTCATCATTACCAATTTGATTGCTGTTGGGCAAAATAATTCTTTGTGTCTGTCTTTCTAATATTTTTCCACTCTATGCTCTGGTTTTTCCTCCAAGTTCCTGAAGTGAAATGTTACAGATTAGGTTTAGAGGCTTTGTATGAATTTCTTGTGTGCCTATGGCTGTATATTACCATTACTAGAAAGCTGCTGTTTGGCTAGTTTAGCCTATTAACACAAAACTGGTTTTTAACTAACTTTGGATTTGACAAAAATTCATCAGGAAACAAGGATTTGAATTTGAAAATTTGAAAAAGTCACTTTGCCTCAAAGGATGTGCAAGTGTTTATTGTGAGAAAGCACCTGAGACACTGAAGAGTTTGCTTTTTTTTAAATGCAGGTGAACTCTCAGAACCACCAGAAATATTAATCCAAAAAATGTATCAACAAATGTGCAGCGAGATTAAAAACAATTCCACCATGATTTTTATGACTACAGATGCATAAAAATTAATTTTTAACAAACTTTTAGTCACTACAGTTTGTTGTTTTGAAGGTAAGGGAATGATAGCAAGCTTCATTACTTCTAAATTTCCTATGAAATCTGATGTATAATTCATGATAAAAGGTCTGAAGTTCATATCTTGCCTTAGCATAATTTCTTTGTTCTTCACAAGTAAGCTTGTCAGCATCCGGATTCCTCACTTCATTTACGTTATGATTTTTTTTTATTAAATTATTGATACAAATCATTCCAGTGATTTGTTATCTGAACTGGCAGAGGCAATTATTGGAGCAATGGTTAGAACAATGACTGAGAGAACTGTTTTTCTCAACAAATAAATTGAATTGGCTGGGAAAATTTTTTTTCCCCAAGAAATAAAACCTGTGTTTTTCTGTTGTATTCTGACTTTCTACAGGAAAAAAAGTGTAAAGCATGTTGCTGGTTTGACACCAGATTTTCTTATTTTGTCTTTTTAAAATTTCTTCATAGAGTAAGTCTTCTCTTTCAGAACACATTCATTTTTTGTAAAGAAGGAATGAGATTTCAGAGACCAAATAGATGGATTGAGTTAAACCACTGGTGTTTGGCACTTGATCACTTAATACTCCAACTGAATTGTAGAGCTGTTTTCCTCTTTGATGGACAAGAGTGGTAGTGTTCTAATTTCAGGCAGATACAATCTTTCGTTTTATTTCCTTGACATTTAAAAAGTAGCTGGTTTAATAGATATCATCTCAACTGTATGTTTCCAGTGCTTTGAAAACAGTCTTTCTCTCTGGAAAATTTATTTCTTCATCAAGTTTTACTTCAGTAAGCATTAACTTTTTAAGTTATACTTTAAGTGTATATCTAATTTATACTATAACTAATACTTAAATTTGAAAGGACACATTTTTTCATTAGTTGCCTTAGACCTGAGAGTTAAGGTCAATGCAGAATGTTTCATCAATAGATTCACAGCAAAGGAGTTTATGGGAACAGTGTTTCTTGAAGAGCACTGCTGGCAAAAATAAGCAGCTCTTTCTCATGTGGATTCCATTGAAATGCCTAAATAATTTTCTGACTGTGCTTTTGAAATAACTGCCAAAATCACAAATAGCCAAGTTTAGACTGTGCCTTTGATAACAGCAAATTTAAAGATTAGGTATTGGTTCCAAAGTCCTTTAATCTTGTGTTTTTAAGGATGTTTTGGAAAGCTTCTGGCATTTCTGTTTGGAGCATTAGCTAGGAAACACACATTTGATTAAAAATAAGTATCATATTCAATACTCTCTAAAGGACAACACCTATAACATTCTATCAGAGGAAAATGTTTAATCCATTTTGCTTCCACTAGGATATAGCTTGTGTTTTTGCTGTAGAATATCCTATAGGATATGTCAAATGTCACAAAGTCCACATTTCCACTTTTTGGAAGGTTTCAGAGTTACCTTTATTAGTTTCATGTCCCAAATCCAATTTCAGGAAAATTATTAATACATTTTATGCATAATTATTTTTAGAGAAAAAAATTAAAGAGCAAGCAGGCAGAATGTGCTTGCTATGATTTCATGGCAGCTGGTAAAGAGAATAGAGAATTCCTAACCTTTTAGATTTTGATTTTCATTAAGATATAACAAATGCTGTATTGCTGAAGCTACAATGACAATTTCTTTTTCCATAATTATTATTCTGATGATGAATTTGTAAAACTTTTGACAGTAATAATGGTTATGAGTAATCAGTCATTTTTGTAATGAGAGACTCTAGAGCAATGGTGCTACTCAAAATTGGGAATTCATGATAAAGATTTGGTGGCACTGTTAATGTCTTTCGTATTTACCCTCCTCTGCCAAAACCCTTCCCCTTCTAATGTTCCAGCATTTAACTGAAAACAGAATGGATAGTTGGGAGGAAAAAACCAAAGAATTAACAGCAATTCAATTAAATCAGCAACTTCTAGCAAAATACTATAGTGACAAAGAAAGATTATAGACAGTAGAGACACTTTTTATATCCCAATATTAGCTATTTTTGTTTGCTAGTTACAGCTGGCTAGATAATTTATTCTAGGGAGGATCTACAAAAAATCATTCAAGTTTGTAACAAAACTCACCATTTGCATTTGTTCATTGAATCATTTATAAATGAAGTACATACAATGTCTTTGCAAAGAATAACTGTAAATTTTATGGGCTTAATGCCATTTTTCAAAAGTCTATAATACAAAAACAAGATGTTTAAAAATGAGAAGTAATGGTAAAAGAAAAAAAGCCAAGTATTTTGTAGGAAAAGCTCCAAGTAAAATGTTTTTGACAGGCTCGGAGTGTGTTTTTTCTTTGAAATGTGTTTTCTCTAAAATCAACCCTTTCTCTTTTTTTAATTTAAGCTGTACTTTATTTAAGACTGTGCCTCAGTTGTTTCTGACTCCTTTTTTCTGTTGCAGTATCTTCAGCAGGGTGTTCAGACACACTGTTTTTTAGGGAATCAGGTGTAAATGGCTGTTGGTGTGTCCCTTTCCTTGTCCAAGGGAGCTGAAGCAGTGCCACCTTGTCTTTTGTCTTTCCTGATTCCCCCACTGCTGTGGTTCTGCTCTGTCATTGTGCAGTCCTGCAGATCTGGAAGGGTGAAGCTGGAAAGGAAGGAGGCAAGCTGTGCTTCAGGATTTCACTTCACTCCACACGTTCTCTTCCCTTCTCCGCAAATGTTTTGTCTCCCAAATGTTTTTAAAGCTGTCCTCAGAGCTGCTGTTTGTTCTCTGCTGTTATTTCCCTGCTCATGCTCTCCCCAGGTGTTGTGTTGGAACTGAAGGGAGTCTGCATTGGACAAGGAACTGCAAATAATGCATGGCTGGGGAGAGATGGGGATCTGGACTGATAATCCTTCAAGACATTGGATGACATGAATAATGTCAGTCTGGTGGCTGTGTCAAATGTAAGCCAGAGGAAACATCAACAAGGAAAGGGACTGTATTATGGTCTCAAGATGCACTGGGGAAGGTTTAGGTTAGACATCAGGAAGGAATTCCTCACTGGAAGAGTGATTGGACACTGAAATGATCTGCCCAGGGTGTCACCATCCCTGGATGTGTTTAAGAACAGACTGGAGGTGGCACTCAGTGCCGTGGTTTAGTTAATGAAATGTTAGGTCATAAGTTGGACTTGATGATCTCAAAA
Source organism: Cettia cetti (assembly GCA_013401135.1). NCBI lineage: Eukaryota > Metazoa > Chordata > Aves > Passeriformes > Sylviidae > Cettia > Cettia cetti. The sequence goes on along the minus strand of VZUI01043620.1, from coordinate 118,866 downwards.
GTCTTTTCCAACCAAGCTGAATCTGTGATTTTTTTTTTTTTTTTAGGGAAGGGATTCTGCAGGGATATGCCTAATCTGAGTTTTGTCTATCAAAGCATGCTTGGACTATACTCTGGTCAGAAACTGCTGTAATGATGTATTTTTCAGGGCATTAACTTTTCATCTATCCATTAGTGAAACTCATGTAGGAAGGCATTGCAGAAGCCAGGCAGTGAGGAGAAGCAGAGAGTTAGTGGGTTTAGACTACTACCCTCACGTGAGATAAGGAAATATATAGGTAGATAATGCATGCTAAGAACTTCACAGAAATAAAATAGAGCATAGCTCTATTCTCTTTCCTATTTCTCTGTTACTTCAGAAAAAGATGATACCACATAGTCTTAAATTTCTTGATTTCTGTTGAACTTGTTTATCGTATATAATGAAATTTTTGTCTTTTTTTTTAATGGAGTGAAGTCCTACTTCTACAAGCTTACCCTGAAGGTGCTGGTAGTTAAAATTCTGTGTTGCTTTGTTCATCCTTTTCCAATATCTTTTTTTTTTCTATGAGAACTTACGCTTTTAAATTCCATTGTATTTGTTTAATGTAGCGTTACATATTCCTTGAACTTTAATGTCAGTAGTACCAGAACTTCTATCAATGTTCCCTCTCAGGCCACATACAATTCTATGAAGTTTCTATTCAGAGTGCTGCCACAATAATAAAAATTAGGATTGTTGTTAAAAGCACTGAAATATGAAAAAAAATAATTATGAGGATGTAATGCACAATATCGGTTTCTTTACACTAAAGCCCCGATTTGCAAATGTGAGTGAAAGATTGACTTTGTTTCCAGAGATGATTAGCTGCCAGCTCTAATCAAATTGAGAAGTAATTAGCAAATCAAAACTTGATTAGCTCTTTGCTTGATTTACTAAAATTACAGTTTATGCAGTTTAAATGATGGGGGAGGGGAAATGCCTCCTCCCTGCATGCATCCCACAGCTCTGTGCTAGGGGAGCAGGAGAGGGGGATCATTGCTTCTGGTGCTCAGCTGTCGGTTCCCCAGCACCAGTACCTGAGTGAAAGTCATGCTGGAGAAGCAAAGATTTCATCCCTTTCCTTATCTGTGAAATAAAGGTGTTGTGAGCAGCTGTTGAAAGTTGCTTGGGATACAGGTGACCCAGATAACCTGAATTTACATTGCTACTGCTCTTCTTCCTTCATGAAGTGCTTCAGTGTTCTTACACAGTTATTAAAATGTGAAACCTGTGCATGTAATTCTGCAATGAAATAAGCTATCTAATTGATGCATGTGCTGTAACAATACAGGCAAGGTTGAAAATGACAACAACTCATTTGACAGTGCAGAAATTCAGTTTTTATCTCTGTCATCCACTGGCTGTGGACATTTCCCTTTGCTTGTTTTCTGGTTTTGCTCTCTATGTAGCAGGTATAATGAATTTTTCTCTTTCACCTGGTTGAACTTTGAGTTTCTGATGGAAAAATAAATAATCGAAACGTAATCGAAAATGCTCTAATAGGCGCCCCTCTAGCTACATAAATCAAATGCAAAATATTATATTTTTATCTTCATGAGACTAAAACTATGTGTGGTTTTTCAAGTATGCAGTTTGTTAGAGTCTTTCTTGTCTGTGTTCTCCTTGAGATTACATGGCTGCAATGCTCTATGCATTTACATTGGGACCAAGACACGTTTTAATGCATCTTTTATACTTGAGTCTTATTTGTTACTGAAGTAACTGCAGTGGAGAGCTTCTCAGAATTAATTTAATGGCAGAATTAGCAGGCAAGCTGTAATCCCATTGAAGTACCTAAAAGCTGCACTTTTTGGAGGTAGCTTTATTGAAAAGCAAGTGGTTTAAAACAAATTCAGAATAGAGCAGAAGATGCTATATTTTTTTTTTCCCCTGGAACTGCTGTGCCAATATTTTAAAAATAAAAAGTACAATTTAATTAAATAGAAGACTGGAAAGGTAAGCCTAGTGATATTACAGTATAGAGTATTGCAGAACTGCTGATAGAGAGCCCAATTCTGCTCTTAAATGCTAGGTATGAAACACTAATTAAAGCAAATTGAATCTTCGTTGTGTTTGTATATCTGAAAACCAAATGGATTTCTCATATAGTCTACATTTCAGAGTATATTCCAGCAAAGTTGAAGAAAAAAAATGGATGCTCTTTTCAATGGATTTTTTTTTCCTTTAGTCTTTAGGGCACTTTATTTTCACACATGGGTTGTTTATATAGCAATTTAATATATTGAGTATTTTTGCCTCAGGCTGCAAGGTTGTGGCATGGCAGCTGATCTATTTCTCTTTTGGATTAAGTATTTAATCCATAAAATTTTCCTTACTCTAGGGGACTTCAGCAGCTTTAAACATTACTCTTGGGCTTTCCAACTTGTATAGACTATTAAATGAACTGTTGTGTATTTTTTATCAAAAGCTTTATTTACTTTTTCTTGAGCTCTCAGGAACTGCACTGCACTTACTTTCCCTGACTCCTTTCCTCCTGCAGACTCAACCTGCTGTTAGGTACATTTTGTCTTTTCCTGCATCTGCTGATAAGGAAACTTTTTCCCATTGGGCTGAGGAGTGGCCCCACCATCAGCGGGCAGGGATTGCCACAGGATGTCACCTCCAGTGCAGCCATGGCACACAGTGAAGCACAATTTCTTTACCTTCAGACAAAATGTGCTGAAATCAAGGAGGAGCAGGAGTGGCAGGAATCCTTGACAAGCAGAGCTGATGGTTGATAGCTCTGTGAATGAGATTTATATGATGTGTTTTGAGATAGAGGAGGGATTAAGCTGATCTCTCTGATGTCCCATCCAATGCTCAATTCAGGTGTCTGATAGTTGGAACTTCAAGCTGAGAGAATTTGTACACTAAGGAGAAAATTTCACTTAATAATTTTCAGACTAAGTTCTTGAGGGAATAAGCAGAAAAAACAAACAAAACCTAAACCCACACGTCTTTATGTAAAAGCAATGGATCTGTTGCAACTGTGTTGCTGTCAAGGCTGATTTTAGTTACAGAAAACTGAGTTTTCATTTTAATGGGTGTGGAGTTTGTTGGTTTGGTTTTTTTTTTTTTTTTTTTGCTTGGAAGTGGTGTGATGAGAGACAGCAACATTGGATAAAAATATGTATTTGTCAAAGAATAGAAGATACTGTTTTGACAATGAGAATGAGGAATATGTAACTGAAACTAATTTTCAAAACAGTTTTTGCTATTGTTGTCTCTCAGCTAGAGTTTATATTTGCTTACATTGCCAACTGCTTACAGCTTTTGCTCTGATTACATTGTTTGCACTCATTGTTTGGCTGATAGATTTTTTTTTTTTAAATAAAAAGAATAGTTTAGCTAATTTAACTTTGTTTCAATAAAATGATTGTCAGAAAAGCTTTGGAATGACTCTTAAGTTTTCTTCCAGGCAGTAGGTGTATAGGCTGTGATGGAGATCTAAAAGGCATTAAGAGATCTAAGGAATATTTTTGTCTCATAGGTAGCTTGGTTCAGGATGTTTGTATGACAGAAAGTTGCAATCTTTCAGGCTCGTTTTTGGCACTGTTTTCATATATAGGTGGCTTTTTTTGAGTGAAATTACTGTATTTTCCATTAAATTTGTACTGGGATTAGTAGCTTTCTTCAGAGCAGCCCATATGATGCTGTGCTTTGCATATGTGGTGGTAACACAGCGATGTTTTGGTGTTGCTGAGCAGTTCCAAACCTTGGTTTTTTCCAGCCCCACAGAGACTGGGAGGCTGGGAATGCACAAGAGGTTGGGAGGAGACACAAGACAGCAGGGCCTGGCTCCCCAAGGGGATATGCCATCCCAGCACACCCATGTGGTGTGCTGAGACATAAAAGCTCAGGGCAGGAGGTAGAAGGGACATTGAGAGTCCAGGTGTTTGTGTTCCTGAGCAGCCACTGATGTGCTCTGAGTCTGCTTGCTGGGAGGTGGTGAACATCTGCCTCCCAATGGGGAGCAGGGCATTTTGCTGTACTTGCACACACAACATTTGCTTTTCCCTATTAACCTGCCATTCCACGAGCCTTCTGGCCTTCCATTTTCTCCCTACCCCACAAAAGAGTGGAGTGAGCAGGAGGCAAGGGTGGGCATTTGCCTGCTGGTCAGGGTCAGGATCCTGCATAAATGATGGAGGTGAAAGAAGTTGCTCTCATTGGTTGGCTTTAAGAAGGTACCCACAGGCCTCAAGGGGTAATCCCTGGGAAGTTCCAGGTCCCTTCCTGAGTCTTCAACTCTTTTTGATTCTAGTATGTTATCAATACGTACTTCAGAGTGTAAACTTGAGTTCCCTGCTAGAAAATCAAACATAGTCAGCACCAGCTGTAGCTGCAGCCATGAAGTTTTACTTGCAGGAAAGGTCTGATCTGTTCTTGCTGGCCCGTGGGCAGCTGCTGCTACAGCAGTGCTGTGGCAATCCTCTGGTACCTTTTCCCTGGCTGTTCTATGGCTCCAGTGGGAATTCTCTGTGAAGTAAGATGACTCTTTGGTAAACAACCCAGGCTCAGGGAAATGCCAAACTCCCATTTATAAGTATTGGATTAAAAGACTTATTGTAACAGCATCCCAAATTTTCAATGTTAGCAGTAGTTGAGTAGGTAGATAAGTCTGGGAGGTTTTAACCTTACAAACATTGTGTCTCAACAGATGTGATGCTGCTTCATGTTGTGTGTTGCCATAATTAAGAAGCATTCAGAGGCTGTTTCTCTTTCAGAGATTTAAGACATGTTCTTGTGATTCAGGTTTTAGTGAAGATCATAACCTGTACTCCAATAGCACAATTAAGGTAATTGACAAAGGCAAAACTAGTTTGCAAAGTTAATTAGATTTTTCCATCTCCTTACTTTCAATTAAGCTTGTTGGTCTGATGCATTTCTTCCTGTTAAATTGCCATTTTTTTTTACACAGTATACAGGTTGTAGTAGTCAGGTAAATAGTGGTTATTGAAATAATCAGGAAGCTGAACTTTTTTTCCCAAGTTGTGATTGTCCTCCTCTGTTTGAGCCAGCAGTTTCATAATTAATATTTCCTTCATTTATGTAGCAGTTTTGATTTCTGCTTTGAAGTACATTAGCTTTTTTGTTGTGTGGGGATTTTGTTTGGTTTTTTTTTTTTTTCCCAGACAACAAGAATCCTAATATATTGCAGAAACAGATAGAGCACATTAAAACAACTATAATTACAGCAGATGAAATATTAAGAGACTACAAATCCTTTAAACTGTTCATGGATTAGGTTAGAAATTATAGCAGTGCTGAATGTTAAACCTGAAAGTGTCAGAAAAATATTTATGGCTTGGGTAGCACAGCAGTATGAAAACTTGGATTGCTGCCCTGCAGATCATACAGTTCTGTCAAACACTTTTCATGGGCAACTATGTTAGGATTCAGCTGAATAATTCACTCCTTTCAGAATATATAGTGGTTTGCAACACCATTGATAAATTTATTCTTTTGATCGTCATGTAGGTGAAAGGAGGACAAATACAGCTAAAGCAAGATTAGATGCTGATCATAGCTAGTGTTCATAAAGCATGTATAAATACATATTTTAAAACCCAAATGTTTGTTCAACATATGCATACAAGCGTCTGTCCAGTCCCTGCAATCATGAGATACCAGAATCCCTTGGTTCAGTTAAGTACCTTGCAGAGAGCAAAAAGTGAAAATTCCTGGTTCTCTTGAATATGACAGCATTTGTGCATTTTAGTGAAAATCTGTGGTTTGACAAGTTTGAGAACAGAAGCAGCAACTCATGGCAGCATTCTCCACTGTGCTTTTCCCTCCTCTACCTTACACCTCCTGAGTGTGGACTGAGCTTCCTGCATGCTGTCATCCCTTCTTTTGCTCCAGCTGGAAGGGATATTTACCTCCCCATAGCTGACCTGCACAGACACATCTCCATCCAAGGGGTCACTCAGCAGTCGTGCTGTGGCTGTGGCTGTAGCTGTCCTGGCTGTGCCACAGGCCAAGTGAACAGTCTCTGAGGCTGTTGCTGCAAGATGCACTGCTGTCACATCAGCTGTATTCCACAAGAGTCCGTGAGCTGTGGTCCTTGTCATCCCACGGGACATGAGGTGGCTCTCTGCTGACAGTCTGGAGTTCTCACATGGGGTGTGAACTGCAGCTGGGCAAATTAATTCTTGTCATACCATTGTGTGGTGTAAGATCCTAATGGAAAGCACAGCTGTATCTTCATGGTTTATCACTATTTTATTTTAATTTGTTTAAATGAACCTGGCTTTCTGTTGTTTCATTTGTAAACCCTCCCAGTCCAGCTCCCTAAAAACTTGCATGTTACTATCGTGCACATTAGTCCAGGAGTCAGAACATGTGGAATTTAATAATATTGTGAAAGTCCCTTGATTTTTGAGAAATATACCCATTCCATTGTCTGAATCTGAATAGTTTCTGGGTGTAATTTTAGCTAATAGAAAATTATTTTCTTCTTTGAAACCAGTCCTCTACTCCAGGTGATGTAAGAACACGTAAAGGCAGATGATTTTGCTCTTTATAGGCATTTGCTGTGAAACATAGATATTTAAAATAATTGGGATTTGGCTAGGCAGCTAGATTTGTATTTCAGCTGTTGTGCAGTAAAATCTAAGGGATTTCTCCTTTATTCAGTAGAGAGCTCAAGGGACTGCATAAGACCATAGGAAGGCTGATGGTTTTTATATCTGTGTTTCCCTAGATAAGATGGATGAAAACAAAGCTTGGTATTTTCCTTACTGATATATGTAGAGATTTTTCTCAGTGGCAATGGTGACATTCATGGTGATCCATTAGGCAATTTTCTTGGCTAATCATATGTTTCAAATATGTCTTGACATGTCAAAAATATTTACCTTTCATCTTACGTTTATTTAGCTTACTGAAGTACTGTGGTCTTCCCTTCAGGGGGATGTGCTGGTCAAATTAAAAGGACCAAGAACCAAGATAGGACCAAGGTAGTTTTGGAAAACAGCTGGGAGGTATACAGTCTGCAAGGCTTTTGATTTATAGGGGTTTTTTTTCCAACAAATATCTTTGGCTTTCCATGCCAGAAGGCTAATAGAGAGTCCTCAGAGAATTAAATGTACAAGTAGGAGGAGCTGGGGAACCTTGGAAATTTTTTCAGGCTTTCAAACTTCTCTTGAACAGTGATGATAGCTCAGAAGCGAGTTGATCTGTGACATGCAGGAGGGGATGTGTTTCTTAAATTGAACATTTTGTGGTGTGAGAACCTAATCTGGTTGATTTGGGGGTATGAGAGGGTGAGAGGGCACATCTCCTACCCATAACACAAGTCAGTGTGCATTCTTTTCTGCAAATGTTATCAGCTGTGTCTATTCCAGCTTTTTTTTTAAAGCTGAATTAATCATGCCATATATCTGTGCTGTTCAGATGGCTGGTTTAGTTTTCTTTTTAGCATTAGATGATAAGTTGAAACTCCATAAAGATCAGCAAAATGGAAACCATTATTTCTTAAGCAATCCCTATAAATGTGGAAATGCAGGGATTCTGATTGCTCAAGCTGTAATGCAGGTAATAGAACAGGGTCTTTCCTTTGAGGGCACAATAAATGAACTGTGCCTCTGGGTCCTGCAGAAGAGACCATTCAGAAGATTCCAAACAGAATGTTTTCTTCCTCTTATCCAGATATCAATCTGTTTGCCTCACTTAAAAAGGCTTATCAGTGTGTGATCCATTGACTCCTTTTCCTCAGAGTTTACCTGGCAGACACTGCTGCTTTTTTTATGGGTTGAGGGAAGGAACACCAGCTTCTACACATTCCTCTGGTGGTTTAGTTTATTAGGGAAATGATGCATTTAACACCCCTACAAACAAATCGGCTGTGTCATGGGATATTAACTTTCTCTTGCCTGAATTAATGAAATCTGTTTGAGGATTTTTTATTTTTTTTTTACCCAACCTCAAGTGCCTTAAATGGAAGGTTATTTTCTGGCAGAAGAAAATGCAGTTCACAGACGCAATAAACTGCAAGGTCTAGTGACTGAACCAAGAAATATTAAAGTTAAAATGATGTTGAATTCAGCATTCTCCTCTATGGAATAATTCCATGACAATCAGGCAGCCATGTCAATATTTTGTTTCGCTGTGCAGCAGTTTTAGAAAAACCTAGCTTCAAAAAAGGCGGCCTGGAGGGAAGGGGAAATAAGGCAGAAGGGGATAAATCTGTCGATTTTTAGGCAGACGAATGCAAATATCCAGAAAACAAAGCATAAATTTTGGGTTTTACATTGCCTTCTGCACCAGCCACTGCCCAGGGAACCAGTGTAGGAGAGAGTTGGCTTCTTGTGCCTCTCATTGATATTCCTGAGTGATGCTCATGCATGTAGGTCGAGTAAAAGGTCACTCAGCCAAAGCAGAAGAGAAGATGCCTGCCAGCCTCAGGTTACTACTGCCTCTGGAGGTTTATATGTCAGCCACTTGGATTTCACTGTATACCTTTATTAAATACTAGAGCTGCTATGTAGTCATTCAGGAATTAATAGAAACTGTGTAAACGCTTGTAAATACGCCAGGTATATCATAGTTTTGATGTACATGACTGAGAAGGTATCTGGTGTTTGAACTGCAGGAATTCTGTGTATCTTTGTCTCTTTCTCAAGAGCTAAACCAGAGATACATATTTTAGTATCAGTCTGAAACTTGTTAACCAAATTTCTCTGGAAGAAAAACCCAAAACCACTCCCAAAAACAACTCCAAACTGAATATAAAGCATGAGATATCAGCAAAGCCACATCTTTGACTTTTTGTTTTGTTGGTGCCATATTGTGCTCTTAGCACTGCTGGGAAATAGATGGAGCAGTCAGCTGCCAGCAGAAATCTCCAAAGGATCACTTATGTTTGCTTCCCCAGCTGCTGCCAGTGAGGTATTTTCCAGTTTGCCTCTCTGGGAAAAGGTTCAGAAAGGGTGTGAGAAGAACTGGTCTTAACAATGACCTGTTTGGGTTCTATTCTGTTGAAAAATCAAGCCTCCATCTTTTACATTTAAAAGCTTCTGCATTAAAAGCAGAGAAAACATACAAAAACATGGCAAAAAAGTGCCAGGCTTTTAATAAGCACTTGAGAGATTTAAGAATATCCTCCACTATTGTAAAAATACAATGAATTTTTAACTAGACTTTTCATGAGCATCATTATTCATAAGTGCTTTTGACAAACTTGGAAATACATTTAAAAATCTCTGTTAATGTCGTGTTTATGAGTAAATTCAAACTGATTTTTTCTTTTCTTTAGTAACTTCAGAGGCTCTAAGTACTGAGTGAATGCAGAAAAAGAAAAAAAAGGAACAAAATAATGGAAATAGTGGAAAGCTAAAGGCTGTGTTCTAATGTACCATTGCAAAGTGTAGGTTTTGGTGCTTCCACTACAGAATGAAAACATCAGTATCAGTGGAGAGATTTCCCTCAAGTATTCCTGTAATGGTATTTGCTGTCCTTGGGAGGTACAGACTTATATGGAAAATAGGAAAAAGAATTATAGCTGCTGTGACAGAACTGCTTAAGGTGATGAGGACTGTCTTTGCCTTTGCTTCTTTTCTAGTGCTTTAAGTCCTTTATGGAATTTCTCTATCTCTATGTTTTTAGCTTTGTGATCAGGATTTTTTCCCCTTCATTCTGGGTTCAACCCAGAAAAAAAAAAAAAAAAAAAAAAAGAAAAAAAAAAAAAAAAAAAAAAAAAAAAAAAAAGAAAATCCAGCTTATCTGATAATTATTGATATCATATCAAAAAGAGGAGGAAGCATAATAAAGTAGTACATAATTTTTGGGTTGCCTGCAGAGGCCCCAACTGTCAGCTTTCAAAAACCCACCTTCAGTTTCATTTGTGAAGGAAGGTTTTAAGTAACTGTTGTGTTCTCCTGATTAAAAAAATCATTAAGCCTGCCTTTTCAGATGTACAGAACTTGAGAATCAATTAGATTGTTGTCCTCATTAATGAATAGCACCATTTCAGTATAGATGTATCTTATATGTTTTATAAACTTTTCTTGTATCAGCTCACATTATACTAATTGCCATAAAAATAGGATACATTTATGATTCAGTAAGAAAGAAATAGGTTGTACAGAATATGGACTTCCCTCAGTTTTTCAATTACTTAGATTCATTTCAGTTCTCTTTTATTCTCTTAATAGCAATGCTTGTTTTCTGTAGTTTAAGTGTTAGTTCAATCCTAGTTTTGCTACTATATTCATTAAACAACGTTTATTTGGAATTTTTGTTCGTCATGACTCTTATCCCCATCAATACCAAGAGCCTAATATTATATTTTGACCTCTTATTAGTATTCTTAGCATACTAAATAGAAGAGTTCTTCCTCAATAATTGATAAGATAAAAAATGTAATGTTCTGCAACTATCTCATTTTTCCTCATTTGGATCCCTTATAAAGATGCTGTGCAGCCATCTTCCTAAGCAGAGAGCACATTCCTTGCCTAGGGCCAAAACAATTATCTGCCATCATAAAGAAGTTAAACCAGTGTGGACGAGGGGGAGAAAAGGCTTGAAGTGCTACTTATAAATTCTAGCAGCAAATCTGCAGGAAAGTGAAAAGAATCCATAAGGGTCCCTCTTGAAAGCAAAGCCATGTCCCATTTGGCATAAAAAGCTCTGGGCTGCAGAGTTAGGACAAGCTGAAAGGGTAAGCGTGCTGCAAGGTCTTTGCATGTTTGCTGTTTTAAATGACTTGAGAAATAGTTTGGCTGATGATAGATGTGGTTTTAGATTTCTCTGTCTAGTTAGACATATAAAAGGGTAGCATTGCCAGTGAGAAACTGTCTTGATTTATTGTGAGGGAGTATTTTGGCTTATGAATCAATTTGTCCTTTACTGGTTTAAGTTGCTGTGTTATTTTAATGTTTCTTTTCTCAGTTACAGCATTTGAAATAATGCCTTTGTCACTGCTATTAGACATAGGCTTGTATCTTAATGAGCAGTACTTTGTGAAGCAGCAGAGTTACCAAAAATAGTGTTGCTTTCATCCATATGATTGCAGAAACTGAGGCCTTGAGAGACATTTGTGTTCTTGCACAATTTGTCTGCTTTCCTTTAAGCCATGTATAGGCATGTTAATACTCTTTTTTTTTTCTTTTTTTTTTCTTTTTTTTTTTTTTTTCTGTAAAGGATATTTCTCAGGGGTCCCTTAATTTTGGTGTCACATAGCTGATCTCATGGACAGACTGCTTGTTTATGGATGCTGAATGTCTAAATAATCAAGAGACCAAAATATGAAATACATAACAAAGAACATTTTTTTTTTCTTCCTTGGCATAGAAAGTTCTCATAAGAGCATAAATATTAGCTGTTGACTACACTGACAGCTAGACATAGTTTTGAAGTGAAAATATTTAAGAATCATTTTGCTACAGAAGAATGCTATTCCCCCTTTCTGCCTTCCCCTGCCTGTTTCTGATATAGATGTGCCTAATATTTTGATATAGTTTTTCTTTTTTAAAAAGTGGTTGTAAAATATAAGTCATGCTCTAGCTGTTTCTCAGAGTGGCTGTATTCTTATTGAGATTAAGAAAGGTGTTGCCACAGTCAGGTTTTTAGTTAATTTACATTAATTTTTTTCATTCATTCACTGTGTAAGTGATAAGACACCTCTGTAGTACTTGATCTAAAAGCACAGAAAGGTAATAGGTGGTCTGAGTCTTGTAAGAATAGAAAAGCTAACTATAAAGGAGGAAAAAAAAGATCAAACAGAGGAACAGACACAGTGAGATGATGTCATAGCCAAGCCTGTTTGGCTCAGTGGGCTGTAGGCTGAGTGTTTGTTGTGATCCTGGCAGCACGGGGAAGGTGGATTTGAGGGGCTCTTCCAAGAAGATTTCAACGCTTTAGGTTTGTAGAATTGCCCTTTCTATTAAAATGGGCTTTGGAGGCTTCCAGCATTGGTTGAGAAGTAGAAATTGGTACAGTGTTGAGGTGGAGAAGGGCATAGGACAAGAGGCTGAGAAAATGAAGGAAGTTTACATTTACGCAATAAAGAAAATGGTGTAAATGTCTTTTAAAATGTGTTGATGCACAGGTGAGATTCGTTGGGACTCCACACAGCTGTAGTGGGGTTTAGAATGCAAGTGTGTGCTGCTTCCCTGAGGTGATCCAGAGGATTCACACTGGAGCAGCCACTGGTAGTGGGATACTGCAGTATTTATCTGCACTGATAAATCTTACCTCTGGTGGTAGCCACATCTGGAAGATATTTGAACTGAGCAAAACTGTACTTGTTTAGGCCAAAACAAGGAGTACAGCCATGCAGAAGACAGAATAAGCTTTCTTTCTTTTCTTTAATTTTTTTCCTTTTCTTTTTCTCTCTCTAAAAAAGATTAGAAGGGTTATATTTTGGATATGCTATGCAAGAAACATCTGTAGACCAAAAGGGTGCAGGATTTATCAGAGGGTATAATAAGTATAATGATTTAAGTCAAGTTTAGAAGGCTGAGATGCAGGTAGTTATTACTATAGAAAGTATTAATTAAAGAGATTTTAAAGGGAGGGGGGTGAGGAGGAAGGGATGGTGCAGAACTAAAAGCTTCAGTTGAGCTGTATTATATCTGAAATGCATGCTAGACATCCATAACAAACGGCCAGAGGAAGAGGCTAATGAGATTTTAATTTGGACATGGTAGAACAGAACACGACTAAGGAGATAGATTGGTGAGATAGGTAGTTAAAGCTGTTACATTCACCCATGTTATGTGAGTTTGTGGGTGGGATCATGCACAGGAGACCTCTGTTAAGGACAGTGGTCTTGGAGAATCTTGCAGAGAGCAGGGGCGGGGAAATGAGGAGGCTCTGATGAAAGTCACTAAGAAAAAAAAATAGAACACAGAAAAGAAACAGTGACAAAAACAAGGGATATCAAAAGTTTGGGGGTTGGGGTTTTTTTGTTTGTTTTTTGAAACCTGAAATTTTGATTAGCTTCAAAACCTTGGAGCAAAGTGGTGTAGCTGGAATTAAAATAAAATGGAAAGGGGTAGTAGTTGATTAAGTCAGTCCAAATGTTTTGAATTTGTTCTTTAAAATTTTTAAAAGGACAAAAGGGAAATTTGAAAGGAGAGAGAGAGGCCAAGAAGTTACCTATTTTTTTTTTCCTGTGAAGGCCACAAACAGAAAATAGCTTCTTTCACAGGCAAGAATTGAAACTCTTCAGTGGCCCTCTGAATTCAAGATAAATGTATAAGGAATGGAGGCCCTGCCAAGGAAGTGTTTTCTGTGGGATTGGGAGTGAGTTTCATGTTTTTAAAGTAATAAATACTTGGGGTTTGTTGGATTTATGAAGCAAAAAGATTATTCTGAATTTAATATTTATGTACCTGTAATAAATTTCCATAATTATTTTCATTAGCCTCTTATTTTATACACAGCCTCTTTAAATGCTGTAGAGAATCTTGCTTATATAATGAAAGGATTTCTCTAAGTAACTTGGCTATGACTAATAAGAAATTTGCTTGTTTTCCTGTTACACTCCTTTAAATTACCTCTTAAAATTCAGTTGCACAAGGCTTTGCCAATTTATGTGTAAGCCCGTATGATATGTAATAGGTTATAAATATAAACCAAACATTAAAAAAGTTTTCTTGTTTTTTTTCTATTCACTTTTTAATGGGCTTTATAAAACCCATCAATAATAACGAAGTCCAGAATTTGTTTTACAAAGTATTCCTTAAGGTTCAGCTATGAATTCATTACTCACTATTCTGAAAGCTCTTAACATTTCATAACTGCAAGTCTTTACATTGGAGCAACACACATTTATGTATATACATATCTGTGTATATATTTATATATATAAATACATATATGTAGCATTCTGAATGTATAAAAGGTCTGTCACATTCAAAAGACAAACACTGCAAAGAAAAACATCAGATTTTCAGTCTGATACTTTCCTCACAAATGTGGACGTTTCAGCATTGTCACCTGGAATACATCAGATATTAAAAAGTGAGAATTTTAGAAGACAAAGATGAAATAGTGAATAAATGTAAGATGTCTGTTGTTCTCATCTGTCAGGAAAAAGTAATTTGAAGTATGACAGTGATTGAATTTTTAATATGCACTTAATTCAATAAGTTGTGTTAATGTGTCCAAAATGCATGTCAGACAAGGCAACAAGTATGATTATATCAAATTTGGTTACAATAAATATTTCCCACCACCCTAATAAAACTGGCATTACGTAAGCCTGGTTCTTTTGAAACTCCTGCTTTTAGAACTGAAAATGTCTTTTCACATAAGATACCTGCACCTGGGGTTGTTAACCTGAGATTTTGACAGTGATTTTACATCAGAGTTTCTGGGGGAAATTTGCTGGTTTTAAAGTCATTGTTTGGCTTAATATGCTGATAGCAAATGTTTGTGAGTTTTACATTATTTCTATAAAGTGGTCAAAGCCTCTGCCTAAAGCATTATCCCTATCTCTCCCTTTCTCAAAGCTGGTATTTTGCTTTCCAGCTATTTCAGCAGTTTAGGGTCATTATTATCATATTATCAGGTCACCATGATCTCAGGTTTTATAGGGTTTTTTGGTGGTTTTTTCCCCTCCAATTTATTCTTCCATTTGCAAATCAAATTTCATTTGTGGGCATGAAAATTACAACGTCATCTAATGCTTTCTTGAGGCAAGTCGTCATTTGCTGGTGATGTCCAGTTCAGTGCTGGAGCTGGAAATGTCATTTTTTCCTTCCATCAGTGCAAACCCTATTTTTTATTAATGAGCATGGTGTGATTAAGACACAACATTAATTTAAATGCCTTTTTCAGTTCTGCTTGCTTAACACAGGGAGAGGAATCTTGCATACAGAGCAGTGCTGAATGCCACTGCTGTTCCTTTGGTAGGGAATGGGGACCTGATTTTCTCTCTCATTGCACTTGTAGAGGGAGGTTGAGTGTTTGCCCAATTCTTTTGCCCCTTGTTATGTTTTCCTCTGTCAGTGGAAGAAAATGGAGCTGCTCCAAGAAAATTATTTTCCTCAACTTAGAGGAGGAAAACAAAGAGCTGTGGCTCATTCCTCCAGGGTTTCATTAAAATGCATTTTATATGACTATAGTGGTTAAATATTCCTGCTTCAGTAACTGAAAATTCATACTGGCTTTGGAAACTTTCAGGTAATAAAAATCTTCACTCTGAAAAAATCCTTCTTTAGTTCTGAGTATGAAGTTCAAAGTCTTTTATTACAGGCATAGTGCTCCTGAAGGGAATTTGTTAGAGCTCGGGACCAGGCTGCTGAAGAATGCAAACCTCCTTTTGCTGGGCAATTAACAGGTAGGGATCTTGTGTGACCCCTCAGCCCAAGCCTGGCCAGGACCCCATATCCTGGCTGCCATAGAACAAGCAGAAAAAAAAAAAAATCCTACTTGTTATTTTAAGCTTGCTATGAGGAGTTAGTTTGCAGGAGAAAACATAAAATTAATACCCAAACTAGGTTTTATAGCTTCCCTCTAGCTTCTGAAGTGTTTGCATGTAGATGAGAGTGGGATATACATTTTCAGCAGTCGCCTTCCTGTCACTCATAAATATTTTTTTTTTTCCCTCAGGGTATCCTCAATCAGTGTATCTTTTTTATTGAAAAGTTTGCTTTGGATGTCTGAGCAGGAATGTCAGGCTTAGTCAGAAAAATCTGATGCCTGTTGATTTTGATGTCAGAAGGAAAAAGCAAACTTGTCTGTAGATGCTCTAACCAAGTCCATCTGATAGTTTTGGATTCAGAGTTCTTGAGCTGGATGGATTTTATTTTGTGAAATATAATTGGGTTTCCTGGTGTCAGCCATAGATGATAGTGCCATTGCAAATTAGTGTTTCAATTTCCTTGACTAAGATTGTGAGAATATCAGTGGTTAACTCTGTTTTGTTTTTTTTTTTTTCTCACAAACATTTCTTTTTTTAAACACTTAGCAGAAATATATTTTTTAAAAAAATGTTAATTGCAAAAGTGATTTAGGTCATGATGGTTACAGTATTCTCAGGAATATCTTACAGATTGAACTATCAAGTTGCTAGAGCTCTTACATCAGTAGTCAATTTACTGAGAAAAAAAATCAGATAATTCACAGTATACCATAATATTACAATCTTTGTTAAATCTGTGCAAATAATTGTCAAAGTTTTTGTATTATTAAATTCTTCTTTGAATCTAAGTGTCTTTCAGGGGAAAAATGATCAATTTTATACTCTATGTAACAATCCCTTGCTAGAAGCCATTTAATATCACATTTTGACTAACTCTGAGCTTTGTATGTATTTCATACTCAGTGAAATCCTGCTGGCTTGCTGCTGGTGGTGTTCCAGAAGTATAAGTGAAGAAAAATCTCTTTTTTTGTCAGACGTGCAAGAACAAGAATTAGTAGCAACAAAAATTTTTGGTGACCAGGTGCTGGTTGCTGAAAAAGATATCATGTAGCTTATTTCTAGGTCTCATAAAAGTGTGGTTTAATGGAATAGTTAAAGGTCTGTATACAAGGTGGTGCCAAGGGACAGGAATACTGGTGTAGGCACAAATGGCACTGAAGAGAAGGCAGGAGAGTGGACTCTCTTAGGCAGGAGATACTGGGAAGAATTGAGTAAGGAGCTGAAATCAGAAGCCTAATTCTGTGGCATCTTGAATAAAAAAATAGGCAGGCTAACTATGAGATTAAGATGAGAATTTATTGTGATCAGAATTGATTTCATACACCTGGAAGGAGGCTTTGCCCTCAAGGGAGAGAGGTTTCTGTATTAAAATGTGGTGCAAGCAGAGTGTAGATGTAGCCATTAGAATAAGGTCATTCTTTCTGGTCTCCTCATGTCAGTGAAAGGCAAAGCAAAGAATAGAATTAATATTCTGAGCCCAACAGTCTTTAAGGAGCAGATTGGTGTCACATCTCTTTCCACTGATCAGATGGCTTTTCACTTTGAGCAGTGCATCAGTGTTGAAAAATTCAACGGTGATTTTGGACTCTTTTGTTGTCAGTCTCTGGCTTCACGTGAAACTTATTTAGACTTTAAATGTGAAGAGAAGTATTAGACAATTATGGCATCACCATCTCGTATTACTTACTAGTTTGGGATTTGTACAGTAGTGACTAACTTCTGAAGTGGTAAACTACTGCTACCTTAAATTTCTGTTTTATTCTTTTCTTCCTTCTCTTTACATGGTATGAGTAAGAGCAAAGCCAATAAGTAATTTGATTTATTACCTTCAATTTGTACATTGGTATCTTTTGCCTCATTTTCAGTAATGAATATATTTGGGTCTTGTCCTAATTTTACTGAACTAAATCAAAAACTTACGCACTGTGGCTTCCCCATTTGGAATTTTTGCTGTGGAACTATGACAGATTACTTATTATTATTTGTTCTACAAAAGAGAAATCCTCCATATCCTGTTCCTTTGGTAAATTCCACCCAATGAAATCTCTTTCCAAGCCATTAATTTGCTTGCAGTCCTTTTATTATTTAAGAAGTTTCACTGGGGCCTAGCTGTTGAGGCTCTGATATTTTATCAGTTTTAGTAATTCTTAGTTCCATTTATCTTTTTTCTTGACAAAAGAATTATAGTTTGGCATAGACCCTTGCACTGGCTCTGCCTGGCATGGAGTTAATTTTCTTCATAGCAGTCTGTGTGGTGCTGTGCCTTGGATTTGTGACTGAAGCAGTTTGTTGGCTCCTGCTGAGAAGTGCCTGGTCTGTAGTTTTTCCACTTTTCTCCAATTCATTTGGAGTTTGGTTTGTTCATTTGTTTTCCTTTCCTAAAATTCCTTTATCTTAACTCACTTTTTATTTTTTTCTTGCTTTTGACTGTCCTTTTCTCTCCCCCATCCTGCTGGGGAAGAGTGAGCTGGATGGAGGTTTAGGTGCTGTTTGGGGTCAACCCATCTCACCATTCTTCAGACACTAGGTGTAAAAGATGATTATGGTGTCAGAATCTGGAAAAACCATCCATTTGTCTTTTCCTTGGAGAACAGTTTATCCTGCAATCATATTTAAGAACAAAGCATATCTTTGGTTATTTGGTGGTGTCCTTCATCTTACTCGTTAAGATGGCTAATACATTTGCCTTGTATTATGGTCATTTGTTTGAATAAATGTCATCATTATACTGATTAATGTCCTGCCTTTTATAAAACCCATAAAATTTCCTGTCTAAAATCTCAGTGTCCTATCTTCAGTGATGCAGAGCTACTATTTTTCATATTTAACACACTGAAAATCAGCTTGGCAAAAGACTAAAGGAATAGAACAAACTTGTAAAAAATTGTTTTATTCTTTCTTAGGAGGTATTTAAACAAGGCCAAAAGGTCGTGCAAGAATCTAGGCAGCTGCTTAAACCTGGGCAACAGAGGTTTTCATGGTGGAATCATGATGGAACTCCCACAAACTCCCTGGAGATGGAAGCACCTGGTATAGATGAGCACAGATTTCAGCAGACCTGAGCTAAGCTGCAGATTTGGGCACAGAGTGATTGGTGTCAAATTGGCACGTAGTTGTTCATGCCCCCTTTTGCTGTCTGTGATATTATTTCCACAGAACATATCTGACAAGAGACATAAAGTCTAGGGTGTCATTTCAGTCCAGCTCTCCAGCCCTTCTGCACTAAAGGCAGCTCTGGAGTTTGGTGTCAGTAGGACCAAGGATACCATAATCAAGCAAGAGAGGAGTGTAAAACAACTCCAAACCTGTCCTTGAAATGCTTGAAACAAAGGGGCTAAACTGTTTACATCTCTTGATACCACCATGTATTGTCAGATCATCTGGATGACATGATAAGTTATGACAGTTTCAGCAAACAAAATTTTCCTTGATCAATGTGTTGTTTTCTGCAGAGGATAAGATTTTAATGTTTTCTGTGTCTTCTCAAGGACTTCTGCTAAGGACCGAGCCCTGAGTCCTTTGTATCTCATGCCCTACTTTCTAGTGTCCAAATATATAAATGAAGAAAGAGTTTTAGATGACATCTGAACTGTTTTAACTTCAGCAGATCCTCACTGGTCTAAAGTTCTCTATGATTTTTTGTTCTTAAGCAGTCCTTTGAGCTTTTGTTTGCTTTTGTAGCACAGTGGGACAACCGGTTCTCATGACTTACAGATGGCAGCAGCAAATGGCTTTCCTACTTCAGGGAATGGCTGCTGACCATTTCTCCTGGGTCAGCTGCTAAGTCCAAGAGCTCGGACACAGGCTTCCTCTCAGCAGCTTCTCCTCTTTGGGCTGAACTCCAGTGGTGCTGAACTCCTCCTGCCAGTGCTTGGTCAGCACAGAATTTGCTCTGTTGAGGTGTCAGTCTGATTCTGAGTGGTAGCTCTTGCTGCCCCTCTCTCCTGGCTCAGTGCACGGGCCCAGGTGCTGTCAGCACTGTTCAAGACACTGCTGGTTGAGCTCCTGCTTAAAGCTGTGTGAGCTCCTCTGCCTGTCAGAAGGGCAGGGACACCCCTTCACACCCCTCTGGAACATTTCCATGCTGTTACCTTTGAAAGCTGCTCCTCAGCCTCCACCTGGCTGTGGGCTTCCACCTCTAACACTAATTAACCCTTTCTCTGTGCTTTGCTCATGTCCCCCCTACTGTTTTAAGGCTGATGGTCCTTGCACTATTTCTTTATTAGTGTTTTATTTCTTTCCTTGTTGCTTCTCCATAATGTGCCTCTCTTATAATGCGTGCCTACATTTTTCTGCTGAAATTGGAACTCTAGTCTTTCAGATAGGGAAATAATAAAATGATGGAATTGGGTACTTATTTTGATTATAGCTACTAAGTTAATTATTTTGCTTTTTTCTTTCACGAAAGCCCTCCAGTCCAGAATATGGTTTTGTAAATATTGCTGACTGTAGTTATTCTGAGGATAATAAATTTTCCATCTATTTATTGAAACAGAAAAATATCCTTGTTTGCTCCCTTAAGAACAGTGAAGATATATTCTAGATCATATGGTTTTAAGGAAGTAAGAATAACTTAAAATTTCAGAGCTTTAGAGTCTGCAAATTAATAGCCCTATGACAGATTTTTTCCTGTTTAGATAACCTGTTAGTATCTTTGATAGTGGCCCATAATTTGTGCCACTTACTTATACCTGTGAATTGTTTTGTAAATGTTTATCAGTGAGAGTGTGTATGAATATGCACTATCTTCCCCAGATTCAACAGATTTGAATATTCTGTTTTTGTTACCTAATATCTTTGTTATTGTAGTTTGCAATCAGTTAAGTGTACTTGACAAATTCAGGACACCATTTTTGGCATCTTGCATTGAGTTTTGTCTCATAAAAATTAGTTGGCTGAGTGCAGATATTAAATAATTCCTCAAAATTGCATAAATAATTACTGCTGCATATGGGGATTGTTTAGGGACGTTCATACATGAAATAGTGATTTTCATAAAAGTATATCATAAATAAATAATTTCACTAATAGCAAGCCCGTATGAAGAAATATCAATCACGGTCAGAGTTATTACAGCGTGTTGTGTTCATGCAAGTGGCAGAAGTGCATTACAAATGCTGATTAAGCTGGGAAATAAACTAACAGGAAAGCACAAAGCTGAATGTCACTGCAAGCATATTTATGTGAGGTTTTGATTGAATCTTGCCCACTAAGTGCTGCAGGTAAAGTGAGAGGAGCTTCCACCTGTAAAGTTGTAGTGATACTTAATGAATACATTGGTGTTTTAGTCACTGGAAGTCCAATGAATTTCAGTGTGTTAATCCTTATAAAGCAGAGCTTCCTGGTGTCTCCATGTTGTAGGCCTTGCAAAGCAGTCGTTGAAAGGCTCTTTAAAGAAATGCAAAATATTCAAGGCTGGTTTAAAATACATTTTTAATTTCATTGACTTTTTTTTTCTATACATAAATTTTATTTTCCTTCTTGTGGACAGTTAAAATAACAGATTTGGCAAATTATGTTTTTCTAAGTGCAACAGCTTATTTTAGCCACTTTAGAGTTTGAGAGATCCATCACACAAGACATGTTCTACTATGCTACAAATAATATTTGTAAATAAAAACCATTCTTCAGCCTGCTGCCACTATAAGTGGTATAGCTTCAGCTTCCAGTGAATCTGATTTTTGTCAGGCAGTAGTCTCCTGTTCTAACCATTTATTCCCTGTGCATATCTGATGGACATATGCAGACAGGCTGTCAACAGATTTGTTATCTACAGGCCAGCAGAAAAATTAAATAATATGAGTAGAGTCTAAAGAGGAGTGAGTGTACAATGAAAAACTGACAAGCCCTTGAAAAAGCTGAAGGAAAAGGGGAGCTTATTGTTAGTCCTGGCCTTTGTTGGCCTACTTTTTTTTTTATGATAGAACAAATATTTAAATTAAAAATCCATATAAAATGTTTTCTATTTCCAGAGCAAGTGGTTTTTTTACTTTTCTCTTATGTGCTATTTGGAAAAAATCTTACATTTTATTAATACATTTATATATTTTTAACCTCTGGGTTTGCTGTTCAGTAAAGAAAGTATGACCAACAAAATGGGGATGTGCTTATACTCAATTGTTGTTAATCCTGGAACTAGTGACCTTTATCTGGTCTAAGGGTCCATCTGTGTAGATCTTTGCAAGGAGGTGCTTCCTCAGCCACCTAACTAGACAGGAAGCTAATCTGTCCTTAGAGTGTTGTACTTGTGGTGATTATTGCACAATTTTATAGTATTATTTCTCAGCTAATATAATACCTTTTTTTTTTTCCAAATATTAGCTGGCTAAAGCAGTCTTGCAGGAAACAATTATATAAAAATTGTTATATAAGACAGAACATCTACAGAGGTAAAACATACACTTGTTTCTTGAGTTTTTTTCCAGTTTCTACTCAACATTCCTTTTCCAGGCATAGGAAAAAAAGGAAAAAAGATATTTCATTAAGAGATGCCAAAGGATTTCAATAAAGAAATGGCAGATGAATATAAAAGATGAACTTTTATCTGTTGCTTTTGATAATTTTGTAGTAGCAACCTAATTAAGCAAAAGCATGCTGGCTGTGGTTTTTAGGCTTAACACATGGGTCAGGTGAAAACTGACTTAGAAAATATGGAATCACCCTCAATTACACTTGTATTTATTGTTTTTGTGCAATTTCTCAGAAGTTTCAAGAGTATCATGACCCCTCTTCAGTAAGTTAATTTGTGCATGTCCAAGTCACTGTAATAACACACAGAAAAAGTAATATTTGAACATATGATTGGTGCTTTCATGCTTTGATACTGCCCTGGCTTCCTCTGATAAGAGTTGAAGACATTGTCAGGAAGCTAAGTAAAAAGCAAAAACTGTGTGCAAAATTATTTCATGTTGTTCAGACCTCTGTTTTCTACCTTGCTCACCCTTGTTCCTCCTGAGAAGAAAAAAGAGAAAACATTGAGAGTGACTCAGGAGAAGCTCACGCTTCTCAGAAACGTGGTTAGGGGGTGAGCTTCTGGAGCCTGAAGGGACCTTCCAGAAATTTTTCAATCTAACCCAAGTCCAGGATTTCATTTAGGGTTTTTATTAACTCTCATTTGTTTGGTCACAATTGACTCTGAGAGCTGTTGAGTCTGTCTTTTTTGTTTGTTTTTTTTTTTTTTCCCTAGTCCATTTACCAGAATATCCTCAGCCATATTTATCCTGCTTGTTTTCTCTCTCCTCTCATGTTCTTCTCCTCTTTGTTTTTCAGCAAGTCTCTGCTGTTTTCCATTCTTCTTTTTCTCAAAAACACCCTTCTCATTGCCCCAGTCACACATTCTACTCATTTCTTGTAAAGAAACGTGTGCTGAGGGCCTACAGGACTTTATTGATGGCTTGGCTCTCTTGTGCAGTGCTAGCAGTTCTTAACAGGGATTAACAGTTCTATGGACAGGGATTTTGTGCCCTGAAGTTTGTGTAGTGCTCAGTGTAGTAAGATTTGTAACCATAGTGAGATTCTTACCCTCTGCAGATCCTCTGCTGATTTGCACTTTGTGGAAGTGAGCATCCAAATTCCAGTTTACAGTCCAGCCATTTGTTGCTGTTTTAAAGACAATTACAAAGTTTCAGCCTATTTTAACCAGCCACTTCAGCTGGGTGCATGAATTTCTTGCAGTTTGATGTGGAGACCATGTGACAGGCATTTTTTCAAGTTCTTTCTTCTTTCCTATAAATTGGTATTGAATGGTGAAGTCCTCAGATTCTTAAAATAAAAAATTAAAAAACCCTTTAATTTAATGCCATAAGCACATTTGAGGAAAAATCCATATCACCTCCCCATAAGCATGAGTTTTCAAAGGTCCTTTAATAGTCTGAGAGAGATTCTTCTAAAGGGCAAATTGGAGAGAAAATCTAAACTAAGACTCTGTTTTTCCACTAATTAAAACATCTTTGATTTTGTTTTTTGGGCATTTGTTTCATTTTGTTTTGTGTTTTGAAAGTCAGGCATCTCAGTGAGGCGACTGAGTTTGAGTGCCACAAATGCACAACACTCCCCTTTCCACATCATCCCATCCTGCTCACCCAAAGGGTTTCAAGCCTGGCCCCTCATTCCAGAGCAGCCAGAGTTACATTGGGTGAGGATGAGTAAGAAGCAGGACAAGGATGAAGCACAACCACAGGGTGTGCTCAGTGCTGGAAGCCTGTCTTTACACCCAACAGTGCAATTCTCCAATCTGCAAACAGAATGAGCAGATTTGTCTTGCATCCCTTTCTACAGCCAGGAGATTTTCTGTCAGGTTCCAGCATATTCCCAGCGCTTAACCAATGTCAGGGTTAAACTGCCACCCATAGCCATTGACAGGGATACTTTTTGTTGATTTCCTGACTTACATAATCACATATGTGTCTTTAGTGGATTAAAAATTGGAAGAATACATGTGTAGATGTTTTTGATGAATAGGATCTTTAATAGAAATTTAATGACCTCAAACATAAAATATTGATCTTGTTCTTGCTCTTATAAATGCCTCTAAAACTAAGGTTTTTTGGTGGGTTTTTTTTTTTGTGTATGTTTAGTTTTTATTTTTGTTGTTTTTGAGGGTTTTTTAGTTGCAATTACATAGGAAGACAAACACAGTCTTACTACCTGTAATCTAACATGTCTTGATGCAATACACATTTTGCAGCCCTGAAGGTCAGAATCTTGAATGTTATTTATTGGCGAGAGAGAATGTGCCAGGAGGGTGTATTTTTAGAGAGAAATGGAACAACAGGGAGAGAATTCATGACATTTTCAACACCATAGAACTTGTTAAGTGGCTATGGAAATTAAGTACATTGATGAATTTTAGCAAAAGCATTGACAGAAACTTTAAGAAATACTTGAGTAGTCTGCGTCACATATGCTATGGAGGCATTTGATGATGAGCATAACCTCCTATAAAATTACCAATACAAGGCACTGTTAAGCAGTGCTGTGTTCTAGGCTGCTGCTGGTCCTGATGTGCCATGAGAAGGGTCTCTGGGTGGATCTGAGGTGGTCTGGCTGGGTTAAGTCAGCCTTTGAAACGGTGGAGAGCACATTCTGTTGTGGCAGTCTAACAGTTTTTGCCATTACAGCAGGGGGAGTAGCTAAGCTTTGCTGGAGTTTGCTTTGTTGGTTTTTTGCTACATCTGTTCCAAGCTTCCATAGTTGTAGATCTCTCCTGGTTAAGTTTTACCATCTTTCTAGCAGAATTCTCCGTTATCAGGGCCCAAAATGGCTTGTTAGCACCCTTTTATACTTGGCTACTCTGAGGAACAGTTTGATGGCAAAGGCACTGCAAGGCTGTCCAGTCTCTTGGATCTTCAGAACGCCAGACTCTTGGGTTTGAGGTGCCTCAGTGTTTGCTTAGTACTGTAAATCACCCTTAAAATAAAGTAGTTCACAATTTTGTGTAAAATAAATAAGCAATTTAAAAGTTCTCACCATGGAGAACATAGTTGCAATTTAATGGAGCAACTACTGTTCTTATCTCTTTCTAATCTACTGAAAATGTGTATCAGCTCTCTAATAACCTGTTTGTAATTAAAGAGAAAAGGCTGCTTCTTATAAAAATTCTTAGTTTGCCACCAGAGGGGGGAAAAATTCCTTTTATACGCAACCCCACTCGAGGTTCTGTGCCTATTCAAATCTTAATTCCATCAAGAATAGTATCTCTAAATCCTAATATAATTCAGGCACGGCTTTTTTTTTTTTTTTTTTTTTTTTTCCCCTCTAAGTGCTCACAAATCATGCCAATTAATAAATATTAGAAGAATTGTATAGGGAGATGAAGTATTCTTTTTCTACTGTGATCAAAAGTCCTATTAGTGTTTCAATGTACCCAATATGCAATTTATTAATAAAATACCCAAGGTAAAGTTGAGAGGTAGAGAGTTGAAGATGAGTTGATTGCATGTAAAATGGAGTGTCTCCAAGAAACTGAGATTCTTGAGTTCCTCTTTCACCCTGTCCCAGTGTTCAGCTGCCCTCATGAAGAAAGTTTTCCACCGGCTGCAAGAGCAACCCATGATAATGACATTTTCTGAGGTGAGGATTGCCTGGAGTACCCAGCTCCTCTCTCACACAAGGATTCCACGATAGCACATGTGTAAAATTTATTGAAGAAAAACAGCCAGCAGTGATGGTTCCAATGCTCTCAGCCAGGGAGCAGCTTCCCTGCCCTGGGTGTTACTGAGCCAGGCTTGAAGCCAGCATATTTGCACTCACACTTAGTGCAAGAGAGAAATAATGCTTAGATTTTAAGAGGGTTATAAAACCAGGGTGAAGATTAATGGATGACAGTGTTTTCTGATGAGCCACTACCACACTCTGATGACTGCACACTGATTATTTTTTTACAGCCCTTGCAGCCTTAGGAACAGCAAGAGTGAAAATTCTGAGCTACCCCCACTTTACTGAAAGACTTTTATTTCCTGGTCCTGTTTTTTCCATTGCTGATAAATTCATCTTACCTTTTTCCATGTCTACGAACTGATTTAATAAAAGATTTTTTTCTCTACGTACAAATTAGAGGAAGTTGCTCTTGCATTGTAACAAGAACTTCATCAAAGTCATAGAACAATTTAAGTTGGGATAGACTTCAGGAGTCATTTGGTCTAATTCCTCGTCGAAACATTTTCAGTTATGCAGCAGTTGTCAGAGATATATGAAATTAAAGACTAAAAATAAATGTATGTATGTTTTTCTTCTACATGTGACATAAAATTTATTTATAGTCCTTAGAATAAAATGAAATAATCAGCTGCTACAACAGAAAATGTTTTGACCAAGCTCCTAAATTTCAATCTGGTGAATCGAGCGAACAAAGCTCTGAATTTTGTTATCTGCTGAAAAATGTCTTTTATATAGATCTGTTAATAATTCTGAAGGTCCCTCTTAAGCATAAATAGATAGGATAACTATTAATCTGTTAGAACTAAACCTATCATTATTGCTTTCAACAATAAGAGGGAGGTGGAATTTTTAGATTTTTTTTTGCTGTTATTGTGGATAACTGCTTTTAGTTCTCGAGTAAAAAAGTAGAAGGAACTGCTTCAGAAAAGCTCTTGGTTTAGTTTTCTAAGTTTGTCATGTTTCTGTAGCTGAGTTGAAAATTCCTCAGGAAGAAGGTGAGTTCCTGTGGCTTTCTCTTTTTTTGGTTTTGTTTGGTAGGGTGGTTTTTTGGTTTTTTTTTTTTTTTTTTTGGTTTGTGGGGTTTTTTTCGGGTTTTGGTGGTTTTTTTGGTTGCTTGGGGGGTTTTTTTGTGGGTTTTTTTTTTACTCTGTGAACTCTGAATGATATGACTTACAGAGTACAGAAACTGCAGACAGAGTAACTCGAGTACATTGTGCTGATGTGGCTGCAGACAGTGACTTCTGAAAGCCTTGGGGACATGGGAGAATATTGAATCTAACTTGAAATGCATTTACTCAGGCCCTTGTTACAGGGGTTCTGCAAACTGTTTGTAGTCAGTGCCACTGCTGTCACTTGTTGGTGAGAGCAGACAGTGGCAGAGGTTGAGGAAGCACATGGCCTTGCTCTCAGAGGGAGCAGCTCTCTCCTGCCTGCTCTGTGCAGTAATTGGGAAGAAAGCTGCAATCTGCCCGTTCTGAGCAGCCTCACTGAGAGTCCAGTGGCACCTCAGGAGTCAGGGATTTTCAGCTTTGACTCCTCAGTGATGAATGTCTTGCCAGTGGCGATGAGGGGAGAATCGATAACACAGCCACCTGGATTTCAGGTGTGGGTCAGCTGCCAGTGGGTTGCAGTTCTTTGCAGGCTGTCCATTGCAAAGTATGAAAAGTTCTCATCATGAAGTATGGCATGGACTGTACCTGCTTTATTGTCTTTGTGCTGTTTCAGTCACCATTTCCTTTAGGAGTGGTGTTTGCCACTTCTAGGAATGTGTACTTCTGGGGCTTAGTGGTTTCAAGCAATATTGTTAAACTGCTTTTCCTATTTTAATTTTAGTGTCTATATTCATGAAAATAGGTGCCTAAAAGTGATCAGAATTTGGCTTTTTTTTTTTTTTTTTTATGAAACTGAAGTTCTCCACTTGTTTATTACTAAGTGGGTTTTTCTTGTCATTGTAAGGGACTTACTGTGAAGTATTATGAGATGTTTTGTCTGGACTCATTTTTTCTGCTATATATGTGGATAATGAAAGGACAGTCAAATTTTGTACAATTTTATGACTTTACACATGTGTGTCCTTCATTCCACTTTACCTCCTTTTTATTGTTTTTTGCTGGATAAATGGCTCTTACTCATATTTTCTGAGGTTTTAGTTTATTGAAGTGTTTTAGCATGGAGGAAGATGTAGAAATGTTACAGCAGGAAATAATGCATATATGTTACACTGCCACTGTCCAAATATATTTTCCAAAATGGAAGCACAGCCACTTCCATACTGAGTTAACCCATCGATTTCTCTTGGCAGTGCCTAACACGTTAAAAGGTGGCCAAATAACACAGCTGATCGAAGAGTTTACATTTTTGTTTTGAAGAAAATGCTATTAGGAATAGTTCATGCTGGACTTGGGGCAAAGGGATTCTATTTTGTACCCTGAAGCATGAGATTTAATTACTCTTGCAATCATTGTCTTTGCTTAAAAAGCTGCCACTGTTGTTTATCTTCAGAAAATTATCCAACCCTTTTAAAAAACAGCTTTAGTATTTGTCTCAATGAACTTTCACAGCAGTAACTCCATAAATTAATTAAACACTGCCTTGGAAATTGGCTCCTTTTTTCAGTTGAAAGTTTAGCATGATTTCATAGAAGCAGATTTTTCATACCCAGGGTATAAAGTTCAAAAGGAATTGGATAGTTAAATGATGCCCTTCATTATTTTATTATACTTTTTTTACAGTTGATAAATTAATTGACCAATTACATGCATTAAGTGGGCTTCATCCTTCTCCATACCCTCCCCCCAGCCCCTCACCTCCTTTTTGGTCCAGTTCAGTCCAAATATGCAAAAAGTCTATAAATTATAGTAATCTTATGATCTGTCTTAAGTTGCTGTATTACTGATACCACATTTATGTATTCCTGATACCATATCAATACCGTATCATCCTTATGATCTGTCAAAAGTATGTTGTTCTAAAGCTAAAACTTGAAAGTTAACCTTCAATCAAATTCAGCAAATTCACTGAGTTAATTAACATAATCTTAAACGTCTCCTGTTTGCGGATGCTGAAAGTTTCAAGTTGTGTGCTATTTTCGTTTGTTTTTCTCATGTTAGCGTCAATTTCTATTTATGAGACAAGGTGTAGATTATATCTGAGAGCTATGTAGTGTTTCTGATATTAACTGTAATGCATATCATAAAATATTTTTAAATTAAAGATGTGGGGAGAGGTTAGTATGTGCTTTTGTGAGAGTGAATTACATCACAGTTACAGTGAAGTAGAATGAAGGAATTTAGATGCTGATTAAATTCAAAAAAAGAGAACTGAAGCCACAACAGAAATGCAAAGAAATGGGTTTCTAACTATGTTACTTCCTTCATTAAATTCTCCACGTAGTTTGAAATGTACTGGCATAAAAAGGGAGGGGGAGTCACAACTGCTTGGGGGTTGGACAGAGGAAAGGAACATTCACCCAGATTTATGGTCACTTAATCCAAAATGGTCCCAGTGTTAAAAGGCTTAATGTTAAAAAAAATGTGTGATGTCAAGATTATTATCTTCTGGTATTTAATGTTCCTTATTACTATTATACTTTTTATGTCTTTAATGTCTTCTCCAGTGCTCTGAGTTTCATGTTTTTAAATTACCTGGGATTATTGTTAATATAGATTTTCATGGAATTTTGATGACTGTGCACTCAGCGTGGCACTAAGCTCGAAGAGTACCTTAATCTGTCTTTCTTACATATAATTAAATATGTATAAAATGCCCTGTGTTCCTCTAAAGCAGGTGCTTTAACCCTCCCCAAAATCTAGCATAACAAAAGAGTGTTCTGCGCTTGAATGAACTACGCAGCTTTTAGAAACTTAATTCCCTGCTAAAACTGCATGCCACTTCTCAATAAATGCATTCTTGGATTTTAGGGTGAAAGTATGAAATGGCATGTGGCAGTTTTGGGGAGCAGAATCATGGCATTGACAGCCAGTGATCACCTTCCTGGAGGTTCCCTCTTGGCTGAACTGGTTTTTAGCATAACTGATGCGAGCAACAGCTCAGCCACATGTGGTACCTGCCAAGAGACAGAAAAATCTCATGGCTGCTTGCTCTGTTTCGTAGGGATTCCAATCAATTATGTTTTTTCTTCTATCAGCTTTGTGAGGTGGCTGTTTGCTGTGACAATGTTGGTTGTCTGATGATTCCTGGATCTCATTTTATGAGTCACCACTTTGTCTGGGTAGCAAGTCTTTGAAGAAATTGGGTTTATTTGTCGTGAATATTCTCTCTGATAACATTTCTCGGTTAATTTATTTTATCAGTAGTCTATAATGTCCAGTAATCATCCATCTTGGCCTCTAAATATATAATAATATGTGCATGTGACTACTGATAATTGCAGCATTACAGGATGCTGAAAAATGCAATTTCACCTAGCCAAGGTTGATATCAGATTATTCGGGTTATTCTAGGGCTATTTCCTTTTTTCCATTTTTTTTTCCCTAAATCACTGTTATTTTTCTTTCAGTAATCTAATGGTATAATTATTGCTTGATTCACAGCTTACTAAAGTCAATAGAAATATCCCTCTCATAGTCAGTGGGTATTGGACTTTTTTAGCCTGAATTTGCTTCTTACAAGCATACTTTTTGTTACAATACCTTTTCATTCGTTCATGCTGCATAGGCCAATTTTTTTTTCTTTTGTACTCTTTCTCTTTGAATGGCACATTACAGTTCTGATTGAAAACTATATAAAATCAATTGGAGCACTGATTGTTTTCTTTTGCTTAGAAGACAAAACAAAAAGTAATAGAAAACTTACGTTGTTAAAGGAAACAAAATGATAGAATCATAGAAGGAAAACATATGTTGACTAAAATCGTTAGTTTTTGACAAATAAATATAAATATTAATATGATTCATTATAGGGGGATTTGTTAATTGCCTCCAACAAATCTTCTGATCAACTTTTGTTGAGATGTGCTTTATCTGTAGGTTACGTATTTCGGCTTACATATTTCGGTTACATATTTCGGCTACTTGGTAGTGAAAATATCTCTGGAATTGTTTGCCATATGATGAAATATGGAAGGTCATGCAATGTTGCCTCTGTGCAAATGATATTTCTGTTCCTAGTTACAGTATTAGAAATACAGAAAAAAAATAGTGAATGATATGGATTTAGTCCTTGTATGTTTGCCATAAGTTGTTTTAGAGCCCAAATATTTATACTTTTTTTACTTTGTGGTTGACAGCTTCTCACAGAACTGATACCAGCATTTTACCTTGAGTGACACTTTTTTGTCAGCATTCTTTTTGCTACTTTGAAGGGATTCTAATTTGAAATTGCAGTTTTAAACAATATTCAGCTTAGAGTATTTGGTTCTCAGCGTTGCTTGGTAGACAATGTGATGACTGTAGGAGCTGTTTTGTTTTCTTTCTTGAAAGTATTGTTGTGAACTGAAACTTGTCAAAATAATGGTTAAGCAAAGAAAATACCATGGTAATTTCTCTTTTTTTGTATGTGTGCTTCAGTTGTGGGTTAAAGCAGAGAAGGAAGGTGGAATAAACTCGTTTTCAGCTAGTGTTTGTGTAGGTTTCAGAAATCGTACTTTGAAGCATCATCTTTTCCATGTTATTCTTTTTATCCTAGAGGTACCTTTTTCCTTACTGGGAATCAGTACTAAAATACATGAGAATGCATTTTACTGTTAATGTGCCATCTGACAGTTTAACCAAGTATTTATGTGGTCTTCATAGTGATATGAGGGGAGAAATTAGAAATATTTATCTTTCATGTGTTTACAGGCAAGGTGTCAAGTTGCTGTGTCTGTCTTGATCCATTCCCTGAGTTCAGAAAAATGTCATCAGACTTGGTTTAGGTATTTAGTTTTTGTCAGTCTCTTCTTAGGCAGACCTGATGCACATATTTAGAGTGCCAGTGTTTGGTGTTCACCTTATTATTATTTTCCTGTTTTCAGAACATCCCTTACCACTTGTACTATGGTGATCATCAAAAACTAAACTGAATGGATGAAAGAATATATCTAAAAAGATATTTTTAGCTGTAAAGATTCCTGGTTAACTAGAAAGATGTAAGGCTGGGGTTTACCCGAGCAACACCATCTTACTCTCCTCCTTTAAAAAGCAAACAAAACAAGTTAAAAAAACCCTTTTAACTCTTAATTTCTGGTGTATGCAGAACAAGTTATGGCACTACAGTATTTACCTGTTTTACTTTTATATATAAAATTTGATCATGAGTCTCACAAAGTTCAGTCTTATAACACTTAAATTATTCAGTCATTCTGGGTAAACTTGCAGTCAGCCACTATTTTTCCTTTACTAGTGGTATTGGCTGTAATCATTTGATAATCTGATTGTGCTCTTTCCTTGCTTTCCCAATTATAATCATACACTTAAATTACAAAATAGAAAAACCAGTAAGAGAATTTGCTGAAGGAAATCTTGATGAATATGAATAGAAATATCAGAAGGTAGCACCTTTTCTGGTGCTAAAGCATTTTCATTCAAAGGTTATATTGCTCTTGTGATAAGATAGCATTTGTTTTATTTTAAAAGGGATGAAGGAATGGGAAAGTTAGCTTTTGTCATGGTAAAAGCCTGAAAAACCACCTCTGAAACACAACTGAACAAAATAATGTTGTAAAAGCTCATTTCTTGAAACTCTTGATGCTCATCAATCCAAAGTATTGTTTTCCTTTATTTAAATAATTCTAACATACAGGTTCTTTTCCACTGTTTAGCTGTAAATCTAATAATATGATTGAAATTGCTCAATAATATTCTGTCTCGAGCATTTCTTCATTTCTGATTCATTGTGTCTATTATTAAACCCAGCTGTTGATGCTTTTGAACAAACTGATTTCTGAATTAACTCTGCATTGTGTTCTATAATAACGGCACTTCTGAATTATCATGGGCTGCTCCCAATTTACTTTTAGATAATTAAAGGCTGTCTTTATTTCTGTCCAAGTTCCCTGTTTTATTTCCCAGAACACAAGGATGTGATTTCATTCATGCTGCTCTAGGGGGTCTGAAGTTGATAATCATTTTTCTACATCTGCCCCCATCACTGTCATCTTCCAATATCTGATGCTCCAGAATT
This sequence comes from Cettia cetti, assembly GCA_013401135.1. Lineage (NCBI taxonomy): Eukaryota > Metazoa > Chordata > Aves > Passeriformes > Sylviidae > Cettia > Cettia cetti. The sequence goes on along the minus strand of VZUI01043620.1, from coordinate 86,189 downwards.
TTTCCTTGGCTTTACTCATTAGCATTCACAGAGTTGGTGCTGTGTTCTGCCAGTCTGCCACAAGCCATTCCTTATTGTTTTCCTGAGAAGTCTGTACAGGACCTGTGAAATAGTCTCATTCCTAGAGTACCTTGCTCTTCTTTTTATTCCCTTTTGTTCACATGAGCTCTTCCTTTCAAAATTAGTGTTACCTTAAAATCATGCATTACTTAAGTATTTAAATAAATTGTGTATTAATTAATAGGAGCATCACTGGGCTCTTAGTAATGTGTCTCATGTATGGTGCATATACTAATTACTAAATTAAATTTAAGGACTTTAAAATTAAGACCTCAATATAATATATTTTGGATAACTGATTTATGTGCTTCTTATATCTGCAAATAAAAATGATATATTTTTCTTACTTTAAAAAAAAAAAAGTAAAGCCAACTAAACAGAAAAAAACTCCAAACAAGATGGACTTCAAATAAAAATACTGACCTGTGACATGTTTCAATGTGAGGTCATAATATTTCGCTTCTTTCTTTCATCAAGTCATGTCATTGTTAAATACAATAGGAAGAGTATCTCACAAAAATTCAGAAAAATAAAGGAAAAATGTAAAGGATTTACAGTAAACCCCCATGACAATTTAAAAGAATTATCTTGTTTATCCCCACTAAGGTTCATTTCAGGACATTCTAGGCTCTTAATAGTCTTTTTAAAATTAGTATTGACCTCAATTTATGAGAGTTTTATATATTTCCCCTTGGCAAGAGCAAGAATTTTAATCTGATCCTACAGCTTTTTCCCTTGCTGACGTAAAATTCCTCTCCATTTGCTAATTGAGATCTTTGAGGACTGTTTTTCTTTCCTGTTTTTTAATTCTTTTGAGGAACTCATGTGGTAGTTTTCAGTGTGGCTAGCAAACCTGAGCGATGGACCTGGCAAACAGAGATCCTCGCTTTGCTAATCAATAGGATTAATATTAATCAAAAGGAGGGTGAAAATCTGGTGTCCAAGGTGTAACTATTTGCTTAAAAGCATAGTGGCAAGATCTTTCATGTTAGTGTTGCTTTCACAGAGCGACTGTTTTTGCCTACTTGATTTTGAAGACTGGCCTCAATGATCCCAGAGGTCTTTTCCAGCCTACGTGGTTCTGTGGTTTCACATAGCTGTGTATGAGTAGGTTAAACCTTTGCACTACTTGCCAGTGGGTTTTCTGTTTACTTCCTTCCTTTTTATATTGGACTTTCCTCTATTATCCCTCAAGAGGCAGCACTGTTAGGATGCTGTGTAAAATTTTCAGACAAGTGCTGAGGCCCGCTTAACAAAAACATGCCTCTTATTTATGATGTGTCAAATTACTGTTCTGAGAGTAGACCTTTTAGGTTGCATTCAGCCTTTAATTTGACTGAATTTAAATAGCATAAAATGCCTTTTAGTTGGAACTTGGCTTGCATATTAGGTCTCTCATTTCAATGAGAAACATTCAGATGCAAATACGGTTTGTTTGGACTGAGTACAAATGCCACTATCATGACTGATAAAGGCTTTTGATCACACATCTACAAACTGAAACCTTAAAAAGGAAGAGGCTATTTGGACTGGCATCTGCAGTGCCATGAATTATTTAGTTCCCATTATTCATAAATCTCTTTGAAAAGAAGGCGTATGAGGTTTTTAAGGAGGAGTAGTCATCGTTGTGTTGCCAGTTCATATTTATGCTGTGACTGACTCCGTGTGCAAACTTCTTCTAAACTGCAAGGATTATGCTAAATGGGAAAGGGTTGCGTAGCTGAAATGATCAGGAATGGCCCTGAAAGACTTTTTTAGTTTCTTGGGATGACAGTGGGGATGTTCTGTTGCTCCTATCTGCTTTAGTGGGCTCCAAGAGGTGTGCAAGGCAAGAACATGCTTATAATATTTGGTGAGCTATTGCACTTAGTTGTGAAGGACCTGGTTTACTCTTGCAGGGCACTTGTTAACATCCAGAGTTTCTTCTGTACTCTTTCACTGAACTACAAATGTCTTTGGGCTGTGCCCTGACAGCCAGGCAAAAATAACAACACCACCCTCCTTTTTGCATTCTTTCACTCGTTATCTTTTATTGTGCAGTGTTTGTGCTACAAACGGGTGGCCTTCCAAAATATTTCCTCCCTTTCCAGTGATGACCAAAGCTAAACACAGTGTATAAGCACTCCTCTGCTCTAAAGGGAGTCTGTGTGCTTGTTTAGCTCAGCATAATTGTGTAATAATGTTGTCCAGAAGATGCATGTTGGCAGACATGTCAAGGAACGAGTTAGAAATACCCAAAAGTGTCTTGGTTGTTTTTGCCCTGCAGACTAGTTTGGTGTCTGGGGGAGTGAGGGATATGAGGTGTGTGCATATATCCATTTTTGGGACTGGTTTGTTTGTATTTCAGTAGGATTTCAGACTGTATTACTGAGGAATACCTTGAGTAATGATTTGCCTGGCATATGTCCTTCCAGGGCATTTTAAAACCCACATTGGGAGTCAAAGTACTGTGAAGACTCACCATGCAGCTGCTGTGCAGTTCAGAAATGTACAGAGTTCACAACTCATCTCTTTACCATAACACATTCATCATTGTAGGAGTAGTAAGAACAGTTTAGTTCCTAAGTCTTAATTAAGAGGATTACCTGAAGAATAATGTAATTTTCCGTAAATAATCACTGACTATACTTAGTCTTTAATTTCCTAAAATGGTATTTTTTCTGATATTAATCAAAAGTTTCTCGAGAGTATTCCATCGTACTGGATTGAGTAAAATGGACAAGGCATTGTGTGAGGTGTTTTGCATGTATTGATCTGCAGATGTGAAAAGAAACAAAAGCCCACTGCTTACAGCTGTTTGTGCCCAGTCACAGTTACCTGATGACAATTAAGTACTTTGCTAAGTGTTTCCAAGGAGGATCTTTTTCATTTCTCTTTATGCTGGAGACCTGACAAAAACAGAGAAGCTGGGCAAGCGTGTGTGTATGCACATTCTGTATGACTAATAATTTTGATAGCTTTTTTGAGGGGATGAATGAATATCAAAGCTTTTCAAATATTTAAGTTTTGAAATAACTGTGAAAGAGATTTGAGAGCAGAACTGAGGGCTTGTATCCCTGCCTGACACAACCCTGCTTACAGCCTATTGCTTAATTCTACTACTCCAGAGTTGCCTTTATATATACCTCATAAAAATTCTGTTACCTTGGTAAAATGAAATATAAAAGTTATATTTACTTTTCTTCATGAACAAAATTATTGATTTTCAAGTGAAATTTCTCTGATATTTTATGGAAACCCAGCTTATGATAAAATTGCTTAGTTGGAACTTGCATCGCTTGTAGAAGTTGTATGCCCAGCTGTATTAAAGCATGCATAAAGTTGGTATTTTGGGATGGGCAAATAGTCTTATCTCAATATTTTTAAGAGAACCCTTTAGGGCATGATTCTATCCATCTTCTATTTTCACTATTCTTTAATATATTGTGTTATGTGTTTCCAGCTGCTAATGTGAATCAGCTACAGCTGGAATCCCCAACTCTAGTGATGTTTAGATTTAAGATGCTTCTGTTGATCTCCATCATTATGCCAATCATAATGAGTATTGAGAACAAAATTACTATACTTATACCCTACTTTTCAGAAAGAAAATGGAGCGCTGTGCTTTACAATATTTTGTGATTAGTATTGCATAATAAATGTTGTTGCATATGATAATCTAGTACCAATTTTAAATTGAGGAAGGCAATAAAGTGAAAGTTGAAAAACTTATACTGAGAAAGTTTGTTATTTTTAAGCATACAAGAGGAATAATAAACCTTTAGGTTTGTAGTTACATTAAAGAAAGATGCATTTTGTAATTTGAAGTCCTGGAAGGTATGAGAAGGGTGAAGGAATTGCACCTGTCTCCTGCATATAATGGTTAAGTTATATATCAGGAAAACAATTTACTATTGAGAGGGACAAAGTGCACAGAGAGAGGTGATCTGGAGAGCTTTTGAAGTCCCCATGACCAAAGGTTTCAGCAATACATTAGGCAGTCTGTTAGGAGTGGTTTAAAGACAACTCGTGATGCTTCAAACCCACAGGATGCAGTGGCTGACATCCTCACAATCCTTCTAATTTGCATTTTTTGTCCTTTTTTCAGTTGCATCTTCAAGACTTTTTCTGTTTCTGAGGGAAATTACTTGATGTCATTTTGGGAACCTGGGTTGTAGATGCAGAGATAGAACACAGAATTAATAGAATAAAAGAAGGTTGCGTGTTTGAATTCTGTTTAGTTACATATGCATGATTACACAAATTTTTAATGGTTATATACATAAAGAGAGGAAGGTTTATCCAGGAATATATTCATTCTGATTATATCTGCAAATGCCACTATTGATTTTTTAGGAATCTCCATGAGTGTGCAGGACTTATGTATAAAAAATGATATTCACTATAAAATGCAAAGGCATAGCAATAAAGGGAATCAAGGGAAAGATCAGAAAATCAGAAGCAAACAAATTTATCTATGACAATGTATCCAGGTATTTTTAAACCAGATCCAAAGCTAAAAGAGCTCCCAAGATCCTATATTTTTGTGTCATCTGTTGACCACTCTTCAAGTCTCTAGCAGCAATGTCTTCCTGAATTCAGGAGCCTCCACTTCCCACCATGAATTTCAGGTGCTGGCAGTGATTTGTTTCTTCTTCAGTGGCTTTTGGAAAATGCTGGTTTTCAAAATGAGGGTGGGAAGGGTTCTGTGTTGCAGCACATGTGGATATCTTTGTTTGAATGGTTCTCTAGTCTATGAGAGCCTAATAATTTGCATTATTTTCTGGAGGAAATGATCCTGCTAAGGCCTTCTGTCACACAGAGGAGCTTTTCCAGTCAGAGATTCAGAGCTGGCATTTAGGTGACCTAAATGATCAGTGATAATCTGTCAGTTTATCCAAAGGGAAAAAATGCAGTTGTTGTAATCATCGTCATCCAAAAATTAAAGCAAAAATTATAAATGTAGGCAGTGTAAAAATAAGTAGGGTTTGTTTTTTTTTTTAAACCTGGAAATCTGAATTATATGTTGGATGTGTTAGGGAGCAGGGCTATGTGTTTGTTGTTGTTTGTTCCCTCCTACTTTGTGGGGTAAGGGATGTTTATTTATTCTACTTCTCTGATCATTTTTCCTAGTCCAAGATTTTAAGGCTGGAGTAAAAATACAGATGAATAAATGCATCCATATGACTGGTGATGTGTTAATTTTTTATTGACGATAAGAGGACCTCCAGAATTGCTGGAACTGTAGGTTACTGTATTTGGGAGAAAATCAATGCATTGTACTTTATGAATGTGACTTTCATCTTGGGTTTTTTTTTTTGAATAGAGTATTTAGTCATTATAAGATTTAAATATTTTACTGTTTGTTCCTCTGAGATCTTAGTGCATCCAGTAGGTGAAATGAGAGCAAGACTGACCTCAAACCTTTCACTTTCTTTTTTCTTTCTCCTTATTTTTTGAAATAAAGGTTAGGTTAGCTGGATATCTGGGGAAATGCTTTTTCCCTTTTTTTTTATTTTTATTGAGCTATTGAAGTAATTGGACGGATGTGGTTTTCTCCAAAGACAAAAGACAAAACTCCAAATCGAATAATAAATCACATATAAGAGAAAAATAAAATAAAAGCTATATCAAATCTGTCTAAAAGTGTCTACAAAATTGAACAGTGTAGAGATGGCTGAGTGTGGAGAAAATATTGAACAACTTGTAGCCACCATTTATCAAAGAATGTAATTTAACAATCGTTGGCATACCAAAAACCAAGAAGTCAGAAAGATGTATCACAGAAAATAAAGCACAATATATTATTGGTATTTGAGAGCAAGGGTATATTAGGGTTTTTGAAATTTGAATCTAAGTTTTTACATTTGGGCAATGATTTTTAAAAAGATTGCTTCAGCTGCATGGCTACGGCAGGATTGCTTTTCTGATTTAAAAATGCCCTAAAAGCATTAGGTCTGTGAAATTTAGCTGCACCTGGCACAGTTTTCCTCCCCTTTCTGGATCTCTCATAGTAGGACTCCCCTGAGATCACTGACCTTGGGTTCTCGCTGCTCTGTGATCCCCTCGCTCACAGACCTTTCCCTGGTGGCCAACCCTTTTGTTTTACATATGCTGTGACCACAAGAGCCTTCAGAAAATATTATACTGTTTAACCTTGCTAGAGAAAACAGAAGAGATTTATTTCTCAGCCTAACCTAGAAATCTAGTAGCTCTGTCATGCCTTTCAACCTGACTTCTGAAAATATGGTCTTCCTTCCTACTTTGTCTTTCTCTCTTCACTGGTCTTTAAAAATTTCCCTTAAGTTCCAAAAAGGTTACTGTTCACACATTTCTGTACTATGCCTCTCTGTCCAGAATAATTTTCCTAAGAAAGACAAGACAGGGTTGCTAAAGAAAAATGCCCTTATAAATGTTATTTTTTTTTACAGCTATCCCTGAACATAGGGAAATATCAGAAGTCATTCCTTTTTATATATTTACTGATTGGCTTCTTAATTTAGACAAAGAAAGTATGCCAGCCATATACTGCAAATTCCAGATTTTAGGTTACATTGTGCCCAAAAATTATTACTGGCCAGTCCTAAACCATTTTATTTGTATTACAGAAGTGTCAAATCAGTGTCCTGATATAGTAGTAAATACATATACTACTTTGAGGTGAGGTAGACTCACTGCCTTGAAGAGTTTCCTTTTTTGTCAGCAAGCAAGGAAGTCAAAGTAGGAAAAAAGGCAATGTGTTATATGAAATGTGGATAAATCAACTGACTTGCTGAAGATGTAAAGTGGGTTCTTTGACTGTAATATTGTTTGTTGAAACCTACAGTCTTTTGTCATTGACATTAGTGGCATAAAAAGCTGAGTTTTCCCATATCTGATGCTCCAACCAAAATCTCAGCTTCCCTCTACTAAATTTCAGTCTTGATGATGCTCATTCAAAACATTTGTCTATGCTTGACTTCTATGGCTTTTCACATAATAATAAGAGGTTGGTAAAATTTTTCAAACATAATGGATATAGGTTGAAAATTGTCTTCTCTTTACAGAGTGACAAGGAGAGTAAAGAGAGAAGAGAGGAAAATTCGTTCAGCTTTGAAAAAAAAGGGAAACTTACCTCAAGGGTAGCAGTGAAAGGGAATTTTTCCTTATGCTAAGTATCAGAAAGATGGGAACAGCTGCAACTAGTTGCCTTCTGTAGGCAGAAATATATTTTGAAAGACCATTTTCAGCTAATTTGGCTGTTGTGCAGTTTGAACTTTATGAATTGACTTGTAATTGGACCATGCTGTCAATGGGAAAACTTACAAGTATTGAACATGACATTTTTAAGAAGGTTACTGTCATCTAGTCCTCTATTAGTGGCTTTGCAGAGAGCTGTAATTGGCCTAACAAGCCTAGTAACCTGTCCTACTTCCAATTATAATGTACAACCTCATTTATAACTTTTCTTTATTTACTGATAGGTAATAATTCTCTGTCTAGTGCACGTGCCTCAAAATAAAGCTGTATCATCATGAAATGTGTGGGTTCTTTTGATATAAATGCTTACACGTGCCCATACACAAGTTATATCACTTACATATGCATATAACTGTGTTATGTATATTCTGAAGAGTTCACATACATTTTTTTTATGTATATGTGTATATATATATACACACAGACACATATATATTTTTATTTTGTTTAATTAAGTACAAAGTCTTCTGTTGCTTTTAAATTTCTGGTGGGGACGGGGAGATAGTGTTTTCTCCAGACCTTTGTTAAGTTTATGTGATTATTCTGGCTAGAAGTGATAATACATTCATGTACATGTAATTCTCAGGTCTGGAAAAGAAGGGGAAGCGTAAGGAAACAAACAGGCTGATGAACTCAGTGCATTCATTATCAACTTAGATTTGCATGAAGGAGAAGCTGTTCACTTCTTATAAAATTAGAATGGCATCATTAATTTTGTTTACTACACAAGCAATTTTTAGCACGTGTAAGATTTACGGGCAGCTTGCAGGTGAACACATCTTGTTAAAAAGCCCTATGGAAAGAGCTCTGCAGAAGCATCTGTACCCTCCCAAAGCAGAATTTCTTTTGTGTTCACTGCGAGGAGAATGTTGGCAAGTCACAATAGTGAACCTGGAAGTAAAGGAGGGATCAGTTGTGAAATTAAAAAAAAAAAAAAAAAAAAAAAAAAAAAAAAAAAAAACAAACAAAAAACCAAAACAAAAGCGCAGAAGTTAGGGCACTGATATTTTAATGCATTCATAAAGTTAAAAGTTTCAGTTCAGGTTTTCAACAGTTTCTTCATATGTAGTTTATGTGGTTTTCACTGCTATGTCCTCCTTGCTTGTTTTACTAAAGAATGACTGGTGAGACACCAGACCAAAAAAAAAAACCAAACCAAAAAAACCCAAAAAAACCTCCAAAAAAGCCTTTTAGATATGAGCAAGAGAATCAAAGACACCAGAAAGGGTTTGGTCTTTCTCCTTTTCTTTCATGTCTTTTGGCGTCAAGCATAGCTGCCTTTGAATTGTTAATGTTCTTGTTCTGCCTGACAAGAAGGGTCAGCAGAAGAGGAATTGCATATTTTGGAGGTTTTTGGTTTTTCTTTTTCATGGAGATGCTCTTGAATGAATGCCTTCTTGGAGTGTACTTGTGAATTTAGAGAGGTGCGGATGGCATCTTTTTGAGTAATTTAATTAATTCCATTAACAGAGTGATTCCATTCTGATTGGGTTCTGAGTAATATTTTATTTCAGCAACATTATCCCTGAGCCTCAAAAAAACAACTGTTCTGTTTATTTTGGTGATGAAGTGGTTGTTAGTGAAACATTTTAAACTTCTGTGTTTGTTTTTGTTACCCTGTTGGGCATGAAGAACTACCAGCATGAAACTATTCAGAATACTCCAGGAAGGCTGTAGTGTCTTCCCTGTTTCTCTGAGTTTGAGCTCTGGTCACTGTTTGTTGAAATATCATCTGTTTTCCTTTTGGTTTTCATGCTCCATTAGGGTGCAAGAACAATTTGAAGATAAAGCTTTCAATGAAGAAAAATAGTGATTGTCTAGCAGATTATAAATCATTGGGGTATCTGCAGATTAACTGATGCTTATTTGCATAAGTTTCACAGAGGAATGATGTTTCAAGAAATAGGAGCATGGGGATGGCATAACATTTAGGTTCTTCAGAACGTGGTTTTGGCAAGGCAAATTGTGCTTTAAGTTTTAGCATTTGCTAATATGTGTGCACGTGTTCTCACCTACTTGTGACTAATGATCCATGATTTTTCTGCACTCCTCACCATGCCTATTTGAGTGTGTATTCTGATGTATTTTCCAGCTTCTCAGGGTTTCTGACAGAATCATAGATCTGAATTCTCTCCCAGCACAGCAGTGTCTCTAATAAATAGGTCAAATAATCTTAGAAACGGGTGTTTGTTAGCTTTGAATCGATAGTGATGAAGTTTCTCTGTGTTCTTGCTTGCTCAAACTTCTGTCTAATCTATCTTTGTTCTCTTCTTCTTGTGCAATCTTTTCCTTGCTTCCAGTGGCTGCTACAAAGAACAAAGCTAGAGGTGAGTTTCTGCCTGCACCCTTCAATATGCATTGCATGGTTCTGCAGCCCACGCATTTTCTCCCAAGGTTGTTTCTGCTTCTCTAAACAAAGAAAAATATCTTTAGGTCCTATGGTATGATAGATTAGTTCTTTATAATTTTCTAATTTCACCTAAGTGCATTGTTTATCAATCAGCACTGCTCATGCTGTATTTTGTTAATTGCTTTAATTTGGGAAGTTTATAGGAAAAAGATAAAACTAAGTGCTTTGTAGTTAGGTTTCTGACTTGCATTATAGTAATGTAGGGATATTGATGGCATTTTAATCGAAATGAAGATATTGCATAAAAATGCTCATAAATATGTTAATGTAATTTATATTTTTTATCTCTAGTCATAGTCATAAATATCTGAACAGAGAACAATGAACTCCTAAGTATCTCCTAAGCATTCCCTGTCTTTTCACACTAGTATAAATGATCATCACTGTTCCTGATAGCATACCAATATATAGAAAAGCATACTATGATATCTGCAGAGATTTATGGCTTCAGAGCAGCAAGGTGATTGCCACAAATCAGTGTGACAAAGAAGTAAACCTTTCAGAACTAATCATGTAAGGTCAGCAGTGCTGTAAACCATTTCCTGAATTTCAACGAAGCAGTGATGTAGCAAATGGAACCTGAGGGGTGTATTTTGACTTACAGATACATAAATCAATGCATACATGTTTGTATATGCAGATGCATGTGCATTTATATGTATGAACATGTGTTTTCATAGAAAATCATGAAAATATGTATTTTGCTGTAATTTTTATATTACTTCTGATGGATGAATTTGATTCTGATGGATGAATTTGACTTGTCTGATAAACATCAGATTTTAAGGCAAAAATCTGTGCTAGTTTACATGTGTTCTGGAAGTTAAAATTCACAATATTTGCAAAGTTCAATTCCGTACATTACTTAGCTTGAAGGCTATAGAACAGTATTAATAATCAAACAAATCACAGCCAGTTGAGGTTGTTTCTGTATTGGAATAATTAAACCAATAATTAAAATACAGCTCAGGTTTGGATTTTTTTTTTTAACCCTTGCATGGCTTTTTCTAAGATCTTTTTCTCTGAATATTTGCATGCATTGGGTGACATAAATGAGGGGAGTGAACAAAGTCAGATTGATCTACTTGCCTATGCATGCTTTGAAATTTGCTGTACTCCTTACTGTATTGTTCTGTATTCAGCTGTGATGCTGTGTAACAGTGGTCAAGACTTTGAGACCTTCACAATTAAAAAAGCCCAAATGGAAACAAAATCCACAGAAGCGACTTTTCAGCGCAAATAAACATAATCTCATCAGTATTCAGTGATTAGTTGATATTCCCATATATTGCCATTCAAACAGAAGCTGCCCTGGAGGCACAGGAATTGTAGGATGAGTTAGAATTACTCAGGGGTACCACTCATCTGTGAGAGCACACACCCTTATTTCAGGAGTGCACATGCACATTGACTGCACAGCTGAAACTCTACACACTGAATGAGGTTTGACACTGTGAGCTGCATTATCTTTGGAGATCTCTTGCTCAGTTGCACAGTGCCTTCAAGAAATCCCTCAGCTTTTCCTTTGGAGCTGAACAGCCCTGTGATGAAAGCACCCAATATCCTCAAGGATTTCAGTCCTGCAATAGTTCTGTCTTTTGCCAAAAGCATAGGACCTATTTTATAATCTCCTGTGGTGGAAGACATGAAGTAGATGATGCCTTACTCCTTTTCTCCTTGCTATATCTAAGCAGTCTGTTAGAACAGACAGAAAAGGTCTGTTCCTCCTTTTCAAGTCTAATACTTAACTGGCAAATAGTTCTCTAATATTGTACTGGAAACATCAATTCACAACTGAGAGAATTCTCAGGAGGAGTTTCTCTTTTGGCACTCATAATATGAAATCCAGCAGGCCTTTATGTCTTTGCTCTTATGTCTGGATCTTCATCTTTCCTTTCTGAAAGTCTGGAATTTGTGCTGCCATTTTCAGAAAGGCACAGTTGACCTCGTGCCTGCCCTAAGATCTGAGGGTTCCAGAGCACATTATTAAGTAATATTCTGTGGGATCACCTGTCTTTTGTTTGTGCATTGTTGGCATGGGAAAGCTCCTGCTGGTCTCCACTTCCCTCCCCCTCCTTGTGGAATTGTCTGTAAGCTGAACACCAGAGCCTTTGCTCTCAAACATTGCATTCAATGCTATTTCCTGAAGCATTTTCTCAGTCTTTGTTGAGGACTGCTTGTATTAAGTGCTGTAAAGCAGCTGTTGAACTCTCTACTTTAGCCTTGCTTTGAGGCACTTAGAATCAATTTAGGTTGAAAGGTCATCTGGTCTGCAGGTCATTTGGACTGAGCTACCACGTAAGTAAAACCCACTTAAATCTGTTTGCTCACAGCCTTCCAGTCAAATTGAAGTATCTCAAGGATTTCACAGCTCCAGGATAGAATTGCACTATGATTGCTTGATTTTGCCATGGTTCCCTTTCTTCGACTTTTTATTACCTAGAAGAAGCCACATGAAGTCTTTTGTGGTCTCCAGAGAGGGTAAATATTTGGATTTTTCACAGAAGGGCAGATCTTCCTTTGGACTCCTGGGCAGATGCTGCCACAGGATGCTTATGGGCAGAGTACTTGGGACATTTCCAAGAAGTCGAGTCAGAAGAGTTTGAAAGGGTGGTGAGGGGGCAAAGTGAATCATGAAAATGGTTATTGATGCCACTTAATTTGACAAAGCAGAAACTGAAGATGCCACTTGAAAATCTCAGACTATCAGAGGGGGTTTTTTCAGTGCATGAATATTTTAAGGTCAATTTCTTAATGCACCAGATGAGATTTGTTTAACATGATCTCTATAAATGAATATTTCCTCCAGCAGAGCACCTTTTTGAAGACTTCTTAACCTCTTAAGAAGTGCTATTGGGACAATATTCTTGCAGATATCTTCTGGGAGCAGTTAACAATGGTTTCCAGCCTCAATGGTCTTACCAGATCTCCTAAAGATGGGTCAATTTTCTGACAGCAAGTGGAAGAGAGGGCCAAGTGTGTTCATTCAAATGTAATTAGTTGTGGAATGGAGTTCTGTGCTCCTCATTTTCACTTCTTTGATACATTCCAGATCATCTGCTATTAAAAAGTTATTGCCAGAGATGTCCCAAACCTGTAGTTTGATAAAACCAATTAAGCAATTGGTTTTTAACCCCTCAAAGTATAAATCAGAGTTTCTGTTAATTTTGATTGTGGGGTTTGTTGGTTTTTTGTTTGATGGCACTTTTTGTTGTCATCGTGACTTTTTTTTTTTATTGGAAATACTGAGGATGACTATGGCAACTTCTTAAAAAAAGAATATAAAGGCCAACTTCTATTACAGGAGGGGAAAGCAACCCCCCAGAAAGATCTCTTATCATCTGCTTGCTGAGAAGTACAGCGTTCCTTCCTGTTCCTAAGGCTCCTCTGGCCCACAGATTAGAAATAGTGACATTGCCAAGGAGATTCCTAAGTCCCCAAGAAGAGACTTTTTTGCAGAGGGGAAGATGTGACTGCTTTAATATTACAGGATTCATACTATCCAATCTCTATAGAAACCTATTGGATAGGTAGCTATTTGTATCATGCTTTTCCCCCCCGTTTTAGCTGTGTGTGAAGCTCTATTTTTAATTTGTTTCTCAGAGGAAATACCATTCATATCATAGTACCACTGCTTCTCATAGCAAAGTACTGCTGTAGTACCCACACAATGCTATATTCTCTCTCAAAAACTGGCATGAAAGCTGAACTTCTGATGGTTCTAGGGAATATCCTTTTAATGGGAGATACCTTCAAACTTCTTCTATTTTAGTGTTACAGTTTTAAGTAGTGTAAGTGCCTTGAACTCTATCTCACTTGCCTCACAAGTTGGATATAACAGGACTATGTGGCCTGTTGGATAGCCAGGGGATTTTTGAGTTGTGTCTTTTTCTTGAATCTGTATCCCAAAGAAACTCTTTTTTTTGAGAACCATGGAAAACAATTTTTTTTGTCTTTGAGTCATTTCTTCTACAAATGCAGAAGTATAATGTTTCTGCCTTACTTTTAAAAGAGGAGACTGATTCTCCTTCAGAAACATAAGATTAAATTTAGCTTTAACAATGCTACTTAAAGCTTACAGCTCTGTCTGTAATATAAATCATCATAGCAGTTGATGCACTGTCTAAAAGCATCTTATCCAGGAGGCAAAGATCACTCTGGACTTTATTCACTTGATTTATTTTGTTTGTTCTCATTATGTCAATGAAATTGGTATCAGCTTATTTGAAGCTTAAGTCAGGAGGGATCATGTGAAGAGTGTTGTACCAACATACACTGTTATTGCCTGGGTAGTTGTGCAATTACTCATGTTATCTCTTAGATAAGAATCAATTTTTTTTCTCAGGACTTCACCAGATCTTCATCATTTTTCATGTTCTACCCAGTATCTCTTTGATTTTCTTACAGCATATGGTAGTTTATTGTGTATATTATATTTTTAAATATATAGGTAAATAATAGGTTTCATTCATAAAAGAGTTTTGACTGAAAACCATACAAACAAGGAGAAATGTTGGCCAGAACTTGTCAACACAACTGCAAGACCTACAGGTCTAAACTTACCAGTTTAAGTCCTCTCTTCAGTACATGTAATTAGCCAAGCATATTTCTCATTCAGAAAATTATCATAGAATTTAGTCAGTAACACAGCAGCTGTGTGTGTAAGGAGCAGAATGAAATAAATGTACACAAAGGAGACCCAAACACAAATATTCTTATTTGCATTATATTCACAAAGTTCTCAGCTATTCAGTTACTGACATCAGTCAGGTATTAACTTTGCTGTTGCTTTTTTTGTCCTTTTTTTTTTTTGTTGAGGAATAGATAACTCAGGGTATCATCTGCAAAAATGACACTCTGCAACATATTATGGCAAAAGTTGCAAACAAGTGGAAGTGTATAGATGTTGAAAGTGTGAATCCAATATAGAGCCTAGGGAAACTCCATAAATCAGTAGTTTGGAAGAGCATTTATTTATGGTTATAAGCTTTCACCCCTGAGACATGTAGGAATAAAAACCTGTCATATTCCACCTTTACTACAAGGTCATTACAAAAAGCTTGCCAAGACTGTTGTAGTAGCATAGCGGGATCTGAAGCCTGATTGAAATTTTTCAGATATTCTAGTGCTATTGAAGTAGAGGAGCTCTGCTTTGTAAAATCTTATGATGTTTTTATTCAAAATACAGTTTCCACTTCTAAAGGCAGAATTTTCATATGTCACTTTAAGGTATTAAAAGCACCTTTAGTATTTTTAAGTGATTGTACTTTCAGAGAGAATAACAAAGCCAATGTAGCCTTAATACCCATTCCTTTACTGTCTCTTTGGTATTTCCTCCCCTGTAGTTTAGTCGCTGCTTCCAGTATATAAAGCCTGTGCTTTCCTTCAAGGATTTAATTCTGTCCACTGGTTAAACTTGTGAGGCTGAAACATAGGGATTTCAGTTTTCCTCCATGATTTCTCATGGATGTTAAGGGTCAGAGTTTTCTCATATTCAGCATTTCTGATGAGGAAGAAAGTGGTGATGTAGAACCAAATTTCATGCTTGTCTGTGAAGACAGTCCACAGAGAAACAAAAACCAGAAAAGTTTGGAAGTGAAAAAGTTTTGAAAATGACCATGTTAAGAGTGCAAAAGGACTGTTAAGGTTTAAATTTAAAATTGTGTTTGGTCTTGTTGAATTTTTTAATATCCTCTTAAATGCAAAAGTTCACATTAGATCAAGACATTAGATTATTTCTTGGTTTAGTTTTCTATTCGATAATGTAAAACATTATCATTATATCTCAAAAAATCATGCATATCTACTTAAGTATATTATATATATGCTATTTGTTCAAAGAGATTTGGGAGAGGAAGCAGTTGCCTGAGTTCTGGAGGGGTTTTTTGTAGAAAACTCACAAAATATGTTCCTTGTTCTTTTTTTTTTTCTTCCTTACAAACTCCAGCTGTGATCCTCAGGGGGAGAAGCTGGAATTGTAATGATGATAATAGCTCTTAACAAAGTTGCTGACTTCTCTTTACTCTTTGTAATTCTACTTGGGAAATACTTGGCCCTAACATCTGTAAGATCTTTCTAATATTGAGAGAGCTGAGATTTCCACACGATGTCATGTGTGTGCAGTCTCAATGCTCACCTTGCAGTGCCTGCCAGAATTCTTGTGTCGTTCAAGGTCCCAAGTCCTGCTACATAATGAGGAGACCAAAAACACATGAATCAACTTTTAATGTTTTAGATGGAGGAGCACTGGAAGCAACAGTTTGACGAACCTGTGTCCCCTCTTTACTGCTTTTAATGTCTTTTATTCTGTTTTGCAGAACAGATGCAACAAACCCCAGTATTAACAGTTGTAATCATATAACACTCACTGAAGTAGCAGGTTATTATGGAACAGAGCTGCTCTAACAGCACAGAAATAGCAAAGGAAGGTACAAAGATCTGTAGGAGTAGGCTATTGCTATCAACATGTCCTTTTTATGTGAGAGGCATCTACACTGAGCCAGTTTGTCAATCATCCATTGACTACATGTTTTTTTAGCCAGTGCAGAAGAATTTGGGATGGGATGAGGACAATGTCCCGCTTCACGGTTGTGGAGTGCAACACAGCTGTGGGAGAGGGACTCTAGGGAGGAAGTTCCATTCTGAGGTGGACCTGGTTATCATTGACTAAAGCATTTTTCCAGTTCTTATTCCCCAACTTTCAAATAGGCCACTCTTCCCCCCTCCACAGTGGTTAGCACAAATTCTGATTGCCTATTTATTTTTTTTAAGGTTTTTTTTTTTTTTTTTTTTTTAGTTTGTCTGTGCTCATTTGAGTGTTAAGCTTGTGAGAGTGTCAAAAGCAGTGTATTAGGAGAGCTTGCCATACTTGAATAGAGCTCTGCTGGAAATGTGGTTGCTTTATTTGCTATTTGAATGGATGTTCTGCTGTAAATCTGGTAATCTGGTCATGGTTTTGAGCATTGAGCCCTTATGATTATCTGCAAAGAATTTCCAAAGGCAGCACACTGCATTTCAGACACATATTGCTGTGTGCTGGCTCAGGTAATTTGTCAGATTCCAGTCAGACAAAACACTTTGCTTCAGAGTCTAGACTGTTGATTTAGGCACAATCAAAAGGATATAGTGAGTTCCCAAAATGTGTTCATCATATTTCCTATGTCTTGTGGAATTGTTGGGCATGAGTGCCTGATATCTGGCAGTTGGATGGAGCTGCTGCTCTGAAGCAGGTTGTCAACTTCCTTGTCCTAAATATCTAAATTGCACAACCTCTGTTGAGGTTTGGTGGGTTGTTTTTGTTGGGGTTTTTTTGGGTTTTTTTTGGTTTTTTTTTTTTTTGGTTTTTGGTGGTTTGTTTGTTTGTTTCAAAATTTCTTATAGAGAAATGGGAATTGATAATAATACTTAAATACAGGAGAAATGATAACGGTGTACAGGTCAAACCCATGGTCACTGATTTTTATTTTTCTAAAGATATAGACACTTCTAAAAATACAGACTTTTCTTTCAGACTTGGTTTTGTTCCAGTATGCTTTTATAACAAAAGGAAGTGGAAAAAGCTTTAAGTATAAGGAATTTTTTTTTCCTCAAATGCTCTTTTGAAAACCAGAGGACTTATAATGATTCTCCATATTAGGTCAGATCTCAAGATTTGTTCCTTAAATCTCTGTATGAGATCAGATCTTCAGAGAATTTATTTTACTTTAGTGGTCAGTGAAACAGATGGTGTTTAAATGGCTGAGGATTCACCATCACTGCTACCATTTGTGGTTTTATGTAAATTCCAACTTAGGTTTTTTGATTGAAGCATAAAGGCCTAAATCAGCTAAGGCTTTTTCATGTGTGCTATTATAGTTTCATGGGGATCTCTAGTTCTTTTTAAGTAAGCATTATGCTCAGCATTCCTCTGGGATTCTTTCAAGGGCTAATAACTTCAAGGTCTTCCTCACATTTTAATTATGGGCTGCATATAAAGGAAAGGTAGTGGAAAACACTTGAACAGAGTACTCTGCTGTTCATACACTACTATTTTAAAAAAATCTGCTGTGATTAGAGATGGTCATGGGATGATTTCTGTTGATCTGTTGACCACAAAATCTGACGGATCATTAGAGATAAAGGAGAGAGAAATACTCAGTGTTGGTTTACCATGCACTTAAATTGTTGACTCTGAATTAACACACTCAATCACTCCTCACCTGGTTGCAGAACACTCAACTCCTTCTCTGTTAAGCTGATAAAGTGAAGAATATCTTTTATAAAAACTAACTGCCAACATCACATTGTCTTTATGCAGCTTCTCAGCTCATGTGAAAGAACCAGAGCTCTGATTGGAGTATCACAAACTCCTGATTTACAGTAGTACCTGTGCACATAGAATGCATCCATCTGGTTTCCCATAGACCCACTCTTCTTTTGTTAATTGGTACTGAGAATTCTGCAGCCCTTTTTCTTTTGTGAAGGGTGACACTCCTATTTGTTTTCTTTCCCTAATAGTTACTCTTATTTCTATATGCATACATTATATGTGCTGTGTGTGGTGTATCAGGAGAAAAAGGATTTATTTTAGTTGACGAAGAAGCAGTTCTACATAACTGTAAGTTTTTCAAAGTAGATTATTTTTGCCTTTTGTGTAGCTTCCCTTTTCATTCAAAAAGCCTGTCATTGGAAATCCCATTGTTTCATTACCTAATTTCCTTCAGAAGTAGCTGTTTTCATTTGTTTGGGGGAGCAGTATTAATTTTGTTTATTCATCATTGATTTTTGGAGATGTAAAGTGTATCAGCTAATGCTTTCCAAATAGAAGCTCAGAAATGAAGGGAAAATATCAATCCCTGCATTTATGTCCATTTGCATTTTAGGAATTTACAAGTGTGTAACACTAATGAGCTAATAATTCAGTGTTCTTTCAGATAATGTTATGTACAGAAATGAATGGAATGAATGGGTTTCCTGACCATAATTGGGATTCTCGTACAGAATTTAATTTTTGTAATGATTATTGTAATGGACTACCCATCCCACTCCAACAATAAATATTCCTCAGAAGGCAGATTAGTAAAAATGCTTTTCCAGAGCAGACATAGTAGAATTCCCCTGATCTTTGGCTTTTCCTCTCTTCAAAAGCCCAGGAGGAAAAGTGGGCCTTGGAGCTCTGTTGAAATAAGTTTCTGGGGTTTGGGACACCAGCAGTGAGCAAGGTCCAGTATTTCTCCCTAATAGCTGATCTAAACCTACTCTCTCTTAATTTGAAGACATTCCCCCTTGTCCTGTCTCCACATGCTCTTGTAAATAGTCCTCTTTTATTCAGCTGCCATCTTGACCTGATCTAAATATCTTCCAAAATATATCCAGTCATTTCTGTAGGTTGGTGACAACTATTTTAATAACTTTGCATTTTTAAAAATAAATTCTACTTCCTTTAGTGCTTCTGTGAAGAGCAAAGTGTTATTTCCTGTGACAATTACTCTAAATAAGATGTCATATCAGTGATTTTGGCTGTAAAGCTATCAGTCTTACCTGAAAAGATGAAAATGTTTACCAAAAGATGCGAATTTGGTTGAGTTCTTGAAATACAGTACTCAAGCCCTTTGGCTGTTTTAAAATGCAGGTTGTGCATGGTATTCAGGAACATGAACAGCTATGAGAGGTATTCTTGATCATCAAGACCAATCTCTATAGGTGTTATGCATTTCCTCCTCTGTCTGCATTCTTTTGAAAAGCTGTGGACATTTGTTTGTTTGTGGACTTGTTGGTTTTTGTGTGGTGTTGGTTGGTTTGATTTTGGTTTGTCTTCCTCCTCAACAGGTTATTTTATTAGGGAAGCTCTGAACTCTTCCCTTACAATTGACAAGTGTATTCTTCTACTTTCCAGAAGCAGCACATTCACATAACCTTGTATTCTGTCAAGATTATCTTTAATTATAAGCATCTTTTCCCATGTAATTTTTATCTCTGTGAATAAAACACATAACTGTAATTTCTTCTCCCAGTCTTTGTTTTGATAGACAGATATTTTTAGACTCTTCTATTTCCAGCATGATATTTTTCCAGTGTGTCATGGTGTGAATTGGCTGCTGTTGACTGAAGTGAGCAGAAGTCTCCAGTGTTTTACCTGGGATTCATCCCATCTTTTCTATCCAGCCTTCCTACATCTACCAGAAATAATTCAGCTGTCTTCTAACTGCTTCCCTTGAAGCTGCTCACATTTGGTCATTCATACTCTTCCAATGATAAATTAGAAAATGTGTCATCTTCCTGCCTGGTTGTTCTCAGCTAACGAAGATTCTAAGGTATAGCTGAAGTTTCAATTTTTAATCCCCAACTGCATGGGGATTTTTTTCTTATTTCTATTACTGCAGTCCTAAAGGTTTTCCAGCACTTTCTGTGAGATGTATCAGCCCTGTTTTGTATGAATGATACTTTTAGATTTCCCCTCTTCCTGGTCATTTGCAGGGAACAAATTCACTTATCCTTCCCAATCTACACGAGGTGACTTGGTGGTGGATTTGTTAACTGGGATTTTTTGGTCAGGACACTGATGGCAAGTGTAATACCACTTAGTGATGGTAAAAAGCAAGCAGTGAGATACACAAAAAAAAAAACCAAAAAAAAAAAAAAAACCCCAAAAAAAAAACAAAAACAAAAAAAAAAAAACAAAAACCAAAACCACCAACCCAAAAAAATAACAAACCACCAAAAAAAAACACCTCACATAAATTATACTGTACTACCATAGGTGGATTTTTGCATTTTTCTTACCACAGTTTTCTGGTCATGTTTTCATGAACTTTGTACTCATATTGTTTATTCAGCTGTATCCTAAGTACATAAAATAACTGTGCTCTGTGCCAGCAGAATTGTATTTGGCCTCGCCATGTATCCTTAAAAGACTTTATTGGATATTTCCTGGGTTTTGCATAATTTTGTGTTTAATTCCTGAAGTGCCTTATGTCTGTCTTCCAGAGCATTCCAATCTGCTGCAAGTATTGTAAATCCTGTTCCATAGTTCCTGTTTGCTTGTTGGTCACACTTTCTAGCTTATCAGTACCTCATTGATGGACTTGAAAGTTATTATGTATTTTTCGCTCTCTCTTTTTTTTTCTTTTTTTTTTTTTATTATTATTCTTCAGGCATTCATGGCATTATTTTACATTATAAAAGCTTTCCCTTGGGAATTCTTGGTATTCAGGCATGCTCCTTGTTTCTGCAGTGATCCATGACAGCCAGGGAATGATTTTTTATTTTTTTTTTTCTTTCCCCTCTCTTTGAATATGTGCAGCATCACTCAGTACCAGGCCTGCTGCTCCTGTGGAGGCACAACTTGTTACTCTGTCAGCAGCTTGGTGTAGTGTCGTGGGGAGCTCAACACCTGTTCCAGCGACCAGCAGAAATTAGCATTTTCCATGTCAGGTCATTTACTTGCCTTGTCAGAGTGCAAGATTATGGCTGAAAGGGTATATTGACTTGAAAACATAAGTTTTTGAATTTATTGAACAAAGTTGCAAAAGTACAAAGCTTAATATAGTTTTGAGATACAGTACAAATGCAACAGAGTCTATCTGCATCCTTCATTGGCAGTAAAGGTATCTGTTATGATCTTGACACAGGGTTTCTTCTGATTAGACTGGCTTTCAGATGCTTTCTCCATGTTTGGGGCAGAAAAGAGGCCTTCTAATGACTTAGAATTTCACTAGTTGGATGTTTCTTCTTTAATATCTCAAGTTACTTCCTAGGAAAACAGATTCTGTATCTTCCTTGGTTTTGTTTTTTTGTTTGGTTGGTTTTTGTGGGTTTGTTTTGTTTTGTTTTCCCCATGAGACAGGGTTGTCCAAACCTTTTCCCTGGATTCTGGCCAAAGCCAGAAAAGTATATCAAAACAACAGTTTGATATACTTGAGGCTTGTGTGAAGGGTGGTGGCAGGAAGGAACTCCTGAAAGGAAGAAGATGGCACTGAATTAAGTAGGAAAGGACTTCTAATTAAATGCTTACAGAAATTTTACATATCATTTTAAACTAAACCATATTTCTAGTGCCCAGCTTCCATGGTGATTTGAATTTCAGATTTTTTTTCTGGTAAGCCATCCCCTGGCCTCCCACTGCCAAGAAATTTTTGTGGGCTTTTTTTCCATTTTCAGTGTTCTCTCACTTGTATCATTCAAGTATTAAGGCCTTGTGGCTGAAGAGATCTCTGCAACTTGCTGGGTTGTTCATGGCAAATCATTTTACAAACACGTTGTTCCCTTGTTTCTCTCTGCTTTGTTTCCTTGAGTGTGTGATGTGAGCTTCTGTTGGACACAAATTGTGTATCCTGGGGAAGCATGATAGAAAAACACAAAACACCAGTCAGTCTGAAACATTTTGCAGCTGGGCTCGAAATGTGCATGGGAGAAGTGGGGATCTTTAGAGGAGGAACTGCTATGCTGAAGGAGAGGTCTGGGCTGGTGACAGGAGGATGCCAAGTAGAGGACAGACAAAGCTTCTCAACTAGTGGCTCATGATTGAAATCAGCCTTTTAGACACAAAACCTGCTGAGATTTGTGTTTCAGCCATTGCTGTTCCTTTATCTACAGTAATAGGGATTAAATATCTACAAAATAACAAGCTAGGCATTTCTAAATGAAAAATCTCATTTTTCCTCTCTGTATTTTAAAGTGATTAGGCTTTGTATGGCTGTTGGATGCATTACAGTGTGAAGTCAGATTGTAGCATGGATGTTCGCTAAAATAGGTTTGCTTTTTCTCCAAATCAGTGTGAAACTAAGGAGAATCTTTTTGGATCTTGAGCTCTGTGAGCCTCCAAAATGCACAGATGCTGCCTTAGATACCTTTAGATTTATTCTTGAACAGAAGAGACTGGCAGCTGAGACATACTTGGGCAGCCCAGGAAGCCTAGAAAATTGATATGAAACAGAAGCTGGAGAGAAGCAGTACCTCCAACTTATTTTATTTTCCATTGATTTAAATTTTCTATCAAGAAGTAATAATCACAGTGTTTTCTAGTGGGGATTGACATCTATTTTTCTTAGAATAAAGGGCAAAAATGACATTTGGATTCTAGAAGAAATGTCATTTAGCTGTGTCAAAGAAAGTATCTGGGACTCTAATGACCTACTTTCCTGTTAAGTCTCTAGGCCATTGCTGAAGTTAGGAGCATAGGGAAAATACATTTCATCTTCAAAGACTTCAAGATGAGGTTTATAACTCTCTTAAAGAGAAAAAAAAATGAATCCTCTCTCCTGAATTGAGACAGATAAAGTTTGAGCCCAAGATGGATATTTTTCCCTGAAGATTTGAAAATTCAACCACCTGCTTTAAATGAGAAGTTAGAAAAAATGCACTGTGTTAAACCAGTGTACTCAGTTTGAAAAGAAGGTGAAAATTATATAATTTTACTTCTCTATAGGTCTAAATAAATAGAAAAGTCTTTGGATAACACACATAGCACAAGGACTGAAAAATACTTTCATATATCCATGGGTCCTCAGGGCACTGACAGATGAAGTGGCTAAATCATTGTATTTTAGAAGTTGGTGGTGAAGGTGGTGAAGTCCCCACTGGCTGCAAAAAGGAAATATAATCCTCATTTTAAAAAAAAATGAAAGAGCTATTAGGCTTTAATCTGAAAGAGGGTCATATTAGATTAGCTATTAAGAGGAAATTCAAAGAGAAGCTGTGGATGTTCTGTCCCTGGACGTGTTCAAGCCCAGGCTGGATGGGGCTTTGAGCAGCCTGGTCTAGTGGAAGGTGTCCTGCTCACGGCAGGGTTGTTGGAACCAGATGATCCTTAGGTCTCTTCCAACCCAAAACCTTTTGTGGTATGATTTTATGATACTTTAATTGGAATCAGAACTGCTTTTGAATATTTGTGGGAAAATTACACTTCGCATTTTCCTATCATATTAAGGCAGGTTGAGTATAAAGTGTATTTTACCATATTTTTAGCTGAATCTGATAGCTTCTCTACAGACTTTCATCCCTCTGTCTTGGGAAATAATAAAGTGCTCACAGCCACAAGTCCACAGATGTATCAGGTAAGCAAGCAGGCTCACAATGACTCTGCATGTGAGGGTTTCAGATTGGTTTCCCCATCCCCTGCAACAAGCCAGGTGACAGACTGCTGCCTCCCTATGTGCTTCCAATTTGGATGGGAAACACTGCACTTGGTTTTGATTTTGCCTACTAAAAATCCTTGCTCTCGCTCCAGTTTGTGGAGTTCACTGAGGCAACCAGAAGGAGATGCTGACTTAGGTGTTGAATCAGAAATAGTACAGCTAGGGCATAGCTGTGCATCAAAGCAGTGTGGGCACATGGATAGAAGTGGAGCAGATGGCTTCTGGATCTCACTGCCTTGGAGCTGGGAAGAGCTGTTGCATTGTGCCTCATTGGGCCACATAGATATTCCCCACACTTCACTACTATTTCAGATTCTTTAGAGTCTTTACTATAAATGAACCTGTTCTGAAACCATCCTTATTTTGAAAGAAGCAAAAGGTTTTTTCTTTTTGTTTTTTCTTTTTTTTTTTTTTTTTTAATTGACATACCATGCTGGAAAAAATGGAAGGAGCTGGAGAAGAAAATATTTTCTGATTTTTTCAGTAGATTCATTTTTGTGTTAGTGGCAATTACTCTTCACAAAATGTTGAACCTGAGTAAAAGGAAAAAAGGTAATATTTTTGTCTCCCAGTCATTCAGTGGCTCTCAAGCCCTTCTGTACATGAACTCCAGCACCTTAGCATGGTTGTGTTGGAGCTTCCTGCATAATTCATCATAAAAGAACACGAGGCATTCAGCAGTCAGTGCTCATTCAGAGATGTTCTGCATTACTAGCAGCACTGGTAAATATGCCTGCTCCATACATAATTTATGGTTCTCAGCAGAGATAGTTTTATGCTTCATAATAGGATAGCTTTGATCCCTTAAAATTTGTTTGTTCAACTTACGGGTTGGGTGCAAAACAAAGACTTTAAAATCTCTTTCTTGCATTGCTTGTTTCAACAGTCGTCATTTCCCCATCCCGTTAACAAGATTGAAATTGTTTCTGACCCACTTTTGGGGAAATGAGCCTTCCTGTAGTGGATTTTGTGTGTAAGACTTTTTATTAGCCAATTCCCTCCACACACAACTTGAAGTAGAATGAAAATTGGTTTAAAAACCTTAGTATAGTCTATTCTGTGCTTCAGCTTAAAGAATTTATTGTTATTTCTTGTGACCTGTAGGAGGAGAATGCAGATAGACCTTGTGTTCTGTGAATCCCTCTTTTAGTGCTGTGATACAGCTAGAGACTATATATAAATGTGTAGGAACTCATTGAGACAATTCCATTCTTCAAATTCAGTAAGTTCTTAAGGTAAAAAAATAAAGGGCGGTTTTATGTTTTAAATGTCTCCATTTCCAGCATTATTTCAAAACAAAATGACAAGCTATGTATTTCTAATTGAAAGTTCTCATTTCTCCTCTCTGCATTTTAAAGACTGTAAAGTTTGGGGATTTTTTAAAACTGAGTATCATTAGAATTGATGCATTTCTGTGACATGTATCAATTTCTCCTTTAAGCTTTTTCTGATAGAGTTTGTTCTTTCATCTTTCTCCTGCTCAATGTAATTTTCCATGTCCTGTTCTCTGTTTTGTTTGGTTGGTTTTTTTCCCCAGTGATTGCTATACTTTAACCTATTATCATTCTTTGTTTTTAAAAGCCTTGTTTGCACCCAAAGCTATAAAATTTCAGAATTGCTAAATGGTTTTCATTACTTCAGCAAATAGTAAGACCTGCCCTTTGGAAACTAGGTCGCTTTTATACATGCCAAGTTAGGAATGTTAAAGACTGATTAAAAGTTGCTTGTCACTGTTCAGACTTCCTGTCATAAGCTTTGTTTTTTTCCAGTTTCCTGATGTTTCAGTCCTTTGCAGGTAGTCTGCCCAAAGGAATGATTTAAATATTCTCTCTATCTGCAGTTCAGTTTGGTTTTTCTGTTTTTCTCCCTGCTAGTCCAGTAATATGACCCTTGCTGCATCAGATTCCAGTTGTGTAGTGTCATCTGCAAGGCATAACAACATTTTAGTTCCTCTTTTTTCTGCTGTTACACTTTAGTGTTTTAAATGTTGGGTTTTGTTGTTTTTTTACATAATGTGGATTCTTGGCTATTTTTATTTATATTAAATGATACCTATGTATGCACCATAAATTCAAGATGGAGAATGGGGTGGAACAAGCATTTTTACCATTGTTTTGACTTTTCTTCTGTGGTCATGAATCTGTGTGTGATCACACACCAGAAAAGTTTTTTTCTGACTTTTTGGGAGTGTACTTGCTTAGGGAATGGGCATAGCTTTTCTAACTCATCTTTAATAGCACAGTCACACTAGAAAAGCTATCTTTTACTTTTTACCTCCATTTGCTATTTTGATACATTTGGCCGAGTCATCTGTAAGTACATGAGGGAGAACAAATAAGAAATTTACTTTCTTGTCTAACTTTCTTGTCTAGCAGAGCTAGCAAATGTTGCTGGTAGCAGTGAGGGGGAGCAGTCAGCTGGAACAGATGTTGTGAGATGTGATCTATTTCATTAAATGTCTACGGTTTCTGTAATTTTGGAGCAAAAATTTGATTTAATCTCTGTCTTGTAATAATACCTGTGTTTGCATTTATTCATGCAGTGTGTGCTGCACGGGCTCCAAGGGCTTTCTGCAAGCACAGAAAGAAGTTTTGGGTTTGCTGTACATTTTGTTCCAATCTAGCGGAACAGAACTTCCCATATCCAAACAAATGTGATATTGCTTTGGGGAGTGAGAGGGGTTGCTGGTTTTGTTGTTTTTTTTTTTTTTTTTTTTTGGTTTGGTTTTGTTGTTTTTTTTTTTTTTTTTTTTGGTTTGGTTTTGGTTTGGTTTTGGTTTGCTTTTCTTTTCCTTCTTCCCCATGATGTTGGCCTTCTGTACATGGAGCCTGAAGCAAGAGTATTTGTAACATCAGTAGTTAGAGCAGTCAAAAGCAAGTGAGTCTTTTGTATCATTGTACTAGTTCTCACATATAGACTGGGATAGAACTTTCGGACTTTTCCTTGCCCTTGTACCAGCATCTTACTGCACTTGATGTGGCTTGTGAAGAATCAGATTGCAGCAGCGTTGCAACATACAATTGTTTTTCACACTTTCATTTATATCTGAAAAAGAAAGTTCCTATCTCTTGCTGCTCTGTGACAAGTTTCATGTTGTTTGGTGTTCCATTTGTTGTCTTAATTGAAGCTCCAGGTCTCAGAATTGCTGGATTATATATATACATATATATTTTTTTCCCCAGATGGCATTGCATAAAAAATTGGAAATATTTATGCAAATTGAATATCATAATTTTAGTGTTTGGTTTTATCACCTTGTTTTCATTCTTTCTTGGAGCAGATTCATTTACTTTAAAGATTTTTTTTTCTTGATAGTATTTTTGGATGGAGCTGTTCTAACCTGTTTTAAAGTAAAGTGAGTAAAAAGAAAAATACTCTGTCATCTAGTGCAGGTCTACAAGAACTATGTATAAATGGTTCTTACTGAAAACATAAAGCAGGTCTAGTTTTGGGGTGCTTTTATTCCCCTCTTAACCCAACACAAAACCATAAAAAGCTTTTTTTACAGAGGACATCTTCTAAGAAAATTTATATTTTCTTTGAAAAGAAGGTTTCTATGCATGGGGAATGAGATGATCTAGCTACAGTGAATTTATTATTTTGAAATAATTGCCCAGAAGCAGTGTAAATTATGGTAGAGTCTTTCAGTGAAACAGACACTGCAATGTTGGCTTGTTTGGAGATCATAAGAGTTACCTTGTATTTTTTTTTTGCGAAAACACAGAGCCAGAATTATGTTTAACTAAAAGCCAACCAATTATTCTTGGCCTTTTAAATATGTAAACTTCCTTTTTGAAATGTTATTGTAAGTTGTTTCTGTAAGTGAGCTTAGTGTAATGTTTAGGAGAGCTCTGGCCAAGTTTTGACTCATCTTTTGTAATCCTACTGCATTAATATTCAGCCCCATGCATCTGTTTGCACATAAGTATTTCTTGCACACAAAAAATCACAGATATGTGATTCAGTAATGATTTTCTTTCTTACAAGCTAATATCAGAGAAGTCCTTCCCAGTCCTCATGACCTGGGTTGCTCTGATTCAGCTGTTTGCCATCCAGCCTGGGACAGCTGAAATCCAATCATTTCACAGGTTCAGTTCAGGGTCTGGCCAGCACACAGAGTGAGGGAGGCAGCATTTGGCAAGGGAAATGAGCATCTAGAGGAAAGCAGCTGAGATATTCTAGACTCTGCTGCCAGTGACAGAGGAAGGTAGATTTATAATCCAAATCTCTCATACAGGAGAAGCGTGCTTGACAAAAATGTTTCAAGGCAACTGCTTTCCGTGGCAGAAAGTATAAATTCTAAATGGGATGATGTCTAAATTAGGCATGTTTTAATTATATATCACATTAATTGAGAAGATGAACTTTTTTTTTATGCCCCTGATTTTTTTAGATGTGGTTTGTTTTACAGCAAGCTACACTTCTAACTTTTGACTCATATTGGCATTACTGTGCTGATAAATCCATTTTCATCATTCTGAGATAATGAAGAATGGAAAGTCCAACAAATGCTATAAGAAAGATTTATAAGTGCATGTAATAGCCTGTAATTCCATGGTGCTCAGGAGAACTCTCTCAGCTTTTTATACAATGCATGATGGTAAAAGATGTCTTCTCTGCTATCATTCTTTCTGTTCCTTTGATTCTCAGAGTCGAGCAGAAGGAGCAACATCTAAAAGTGAGTAAAACAGCACTTGAAAGCTAGGTTTTTTCTGAGGGTTTGGAAAGAAATTGTTATGGATTTTCTCTACCTTTTCTAAGTGGGGATACATAACTATTGGAATTAAGATTAAATAAGCAATATGATGTTGCAAAGCACAGTGATCTCTATTCCTTAACTGCCTGGCCCAAAGGAGAGATGTGGAAGATATACACTGGTGATAGAATTAAACTTACCTCAGTCATTTAGTTGATATGATTTTTTTTTTCCTTGTGGTTCTGTGAAAGAAACTCAGGAAGATCAGTGAAAGCTGGTTACACTGTGAATTGGGGTATAGTGCAGAGATAGCTGTGCTTGCTCTAGGTCAGAAATGGAGTCTGAATGAACCCTTGTAGGACTTGTCCTGTGGCCATTTCCACTGCCTGTTTTGAAGAGAAAGCACTAAGCATTGGACTATAGTGCTGAAAAGAAAAAAAAAAAAAAAAAAAAAAAAAAAAAAAAAAAAAAAAAAAAAAAAAAAAAAAAAGAGTCCAAATGTGACAGGTGCCTGGAGGCTGAGTATTGACTGAGAAGAGATTTGAATCTTGGGCAAAGTCACCTTTTCTGCTGTTCTGTGTGCTCTGTGCTTAGAGATGTAGAACTTTGTGTACTCTTTTTAAGCTGTATGGCTTCATCACAGAAAATCCCACTACATCATCAGCTCCCCTTCCCAAATAAAACATTTTTCAAATCTTCATAATCTTAGCTAATTACCCCACAATAAAAGCAATTACTCTACAATGGCTGCAAAGGAGTCTGCATCTACAAACATGTAGATGTGTGTGGGCATAAAATCTGCAGTAGCAGTGTTAATAAAGCACATTGTGTTCTAAGCACTTGCTCGTTTGCCTTGTCAGTGTTCGTAAACAAGTGCACGGTCTTGAGAATACAGAAATCTTGATACTCAAAACAAAGGCACTTGGTGAACAGGATCAGTTCTCTTGCCTTCCTCTCATATATGGTGTTTCAAGCAGGGATTCTGATAGCTCTGTGGAAGAATGCCAAGAATGAGATGCCTTGTGCAAACTGAAAGGAAAAAAAATTACTTGAATGTAAGCAGGCAAAAAGATGTAGAAATATGCATGTTGCGTTTTCTTCTCTGTAGGTTTAAAAAACTAACAAAGACCAGATAGAGGGAAAAAGAATTAAGACTTGTTTTAGTCAAATATAGGACAGGCTGTGATTGAAAGTTACTAAAATTATTATCCTCATTCTGAAGACCTAAACTCAAGAGCTGTTGTATGTTACATCTTTTCTAAACTTACCTTAAAATACCTAAGTTCAGAAACTCCCAGATAGCTTACATTACTCCACTTTGAAACACATTATTTCACTGTAATGCTCTTTCATTTCTTCACCTGAGAAATGCACTCTGCTGTCTGGAAAAAGTCTTGTTGTCTCAATCTGTTCAACAGATGTTAGTCATTGTGTCTCCTCCTCCCCTCTCCTGCCCTCCCCTGATATACAAATATGGTCTTTGACATTTATATTTCCCTAATGGGGAAATATATTTCCCTGTTTAGGGTAGGTGTTGTAACTGTTTAAAGAAAAATTAAAATCTCTATATCAAAGCTAGTATATCAGTTTCATAAATTTTATCAGACATTCTCCTCTGCCATGTAATTAATTCTTTACTGAGTGGGAGATTTATGTTTTGTAAGCCCCTACATTTTAAAAATGAATTTGTAGTGTACTTTTAGGCATTTTAATTTGTGCTTGCTCTGTTTGCTTTTTCTTCCTATGAGTAAACCCATCACCACTCAATACTGATGTAATTAACACTGGCTAGAACAGGAAGGAGCCCATGAACATTGCATTCATTTGTGGAGCTCACAAACTCCAAGCTGACAGCTATCCAGTGAGAGACTAAATTGAGAAATCCTCCTTTTCTCTGCATTTCCTAATTGCATAGCAGTGTTTTTGTGAGTTTTTGTAGTAATTCATGCCTTGGGGTGATTAGGAAATGGCAGAGCTGTGGCTGCCCCATGAGCTCCTTCCATGGGTGTTGCTGCTACTAACTCCACACCCCTCAGAGAGGGGGCTGCTCACCCTCTCGATCTGCCTCAATCATTTCTTTCCTGCACTCCATTGCAGCAGATTTTAGTCAACTCAGCTTTTTATTTTGGCCTGGGCAGGGGAATGTGGCTGTGATTCAGGTGATAACTGTGTGTGGATGTGTCAGGGGAGTTACAGGCTTGTTCCAGAGATCTGTGTCACGCAGCCAGCAAACCCTCAGCTGCACTGCACCTTGTTTGAGCTGCTGCAGGGTCGCTCCACAGCTGGGAGTCACCTTACAGGGCTGTAAAGGCAGCAAGTTATCACTCCTGCCTGTTGGCCGTGACAAAACAATGATGTGGTTTAATCCTGAAAAATAGCAATTTTGTACCAATTTATTATGTCAAATGCAGGAGGTGACGTGATGTCAGCGGGACCAGGAACAGAATTTTTGTCTGTCCTGCAAATTTGACCAGAGCAGACATCTTCTCAAGCACAATGAGAGTTAAGTGTTTGGGGTTTTTTTTTCTGTTTTCTAGAAGACAACATTATGTTAGGCAGCAAAAAACCTTTGTAATAATTCAGTAAATTATAAAATAAAAGGCTTCAAGTAAAATATTCTTACAGCCAAGTAAGGAATCTAGTCAACCATTACTGACATTGATTCACTGACCTAGAAAATTACTTTAATGCACATATCAGTTTCTTGCTGATTTCTTATGTTACAGTGGATTAAAAAAAAATTTTTTTTTGCAAAACTGTTGCTGTTGAGAGCCCTTGTGGATCACATATTATAAAATTCACTAAAACTTCCTATACTAAATCAATTATAGAGTTATTGTAGCCTCTTAGGTTAATTTTATTTTTTAAGTTGAACTTAGTTGTACGGATATGACGGCATTTATATGGAGCTGATTAATTTTATTCTTTGCCTTTTGAATACAGTTAATTTAACTGTGATTCTCATTCCAGATCTGTAAGGGATTCTTTGTGCAAAGTGACATGCCTAAATATGATTTTAAGGAAGACAGAAAAATGTCCTAAGAAAGATGCAGTTTTCTAATTGAAAGTAATTGATGAATAAAGTTATTTTGTCAGCCTGTTGGACAGAAATTAGGCTTTTTTGTTATAAAAAGACAAAGGCTTCAGCCCAGACGACACTGAAGCTAATGCTAATACTTCATGTGGAAATTCAGAAGTCACTTCTGTGTTCCTGGTTCTGCCACTCGCTTCACACTGGTGCCCCTGTCCTGTCCCTTTTTGTACTTTCTGAGGAGTCTGAATTTAATTGGCTTATGAGAGAGGAATAATGAATGCCTATATCTAAAAATATGTGTCACGAATGCATAAAGTAAAACAATTTGGAAAACGGGTTTTGGCTGATCCCTATTGTTAAACCAAATTATTACCTTTAAGAGCAGTAAGGGCAAGAATTTCAGGCAAATATGATATTTAGGTTGAAGCTTTTTATTCATAGACAACTGGAAATGACAGACTCCATGTTGAATTCTCACAAATAAAAGGGATCCAAAGGTCACAATAAAAAAAGAAACACATTCTAGAATAAGAACTTAGAGATTTTGAATAAGAGACTGTTCCTACCACCCACCGCTAAAGTGAGGTCAAGTGATGAAAAAATAAGGTTTCAAATAGCAGTTTTTGAGGACAGCTAGAGAATTCAGGAATATAATTTTCTTTAAATTACCATAGAATCATAGAAACACAGAGTGGCTTGGGCTCGAAGGGACCTTAAAGTTCATCCAGTTACAACCCCCTGCTGTGGGCAGGGATGCTTTTCACTAGACCAGGTTGCTCAAAGCCCCACCCAGCCTGGCCTTCAACACTTCCAGGGACAGGGCATCCACAGCTTCTCTGGGCAACCTGTTCCACACTTTTAAATTAAATCTTTAAAAACTTAAATTGTTCATGTCCTAAATCCCCTTAACAGTTTCCATTGTCACAGTCTGTTAAGTCTGTTAGAGGCACGATGCTGAATGCAATTTGCATTTAGGCATTCCTAAATTTATATTGGAAGGGAAATAGAAGTCCAACATATGAATCTTTCTAATTTATATCTGTGTGTTAATCTAAGGTTTGAAAGCACAACAGGGGAGGTTTAGGGAATGCTTTAAAGAACTCAGGTTTGTGTTTAGCTACACGTGAGGAGCATGACATTTGTAAATAACCCTGTTAGAGAGGACTGGGGAAAAAGACAATCATTATACAGCACCATGCTCAGCGAAGCCACAGCAGCTTTTTCCTGTCTCTGCTGCTACATGGCACACATCCAGATATCTGCTGTACTAACATTTGCTCCTGGGAGGAGATGAAGAAAAAAGGGTCCATAAGGTTTCCATTGGGCTAGACAACTGAAACATCTGCTAGATTCATGAGCAGCTTGCTGGCCCAAGTCAGCAGGGAGAACTGCTGCAGATCAGCACTGCCATATCAATGGATATTTCATAGACCACAGGGAGGAAAAAAGAAAGTCAGGAGAGTAAGTGATTTTATTTCAAAGTACACCCAAGTCTAATGCGGTTCTGCATAGAGTGATATCTAAATTGCACAAAATTAGAGCCACACCTACAACTGATCTGCATGCAAGACTCATTAGGGAAAGAGGTACATGAAAAAATAGATCGATCCAGTCCTAATCTTTTAATATCTGCTAATAGGAACAATTCACCTGGTTCTCAGATGAAATTTGGCAAAAAGCAATCACCTGAGAAAGCATTCTCTTCACTCAGGAGGTTGCAGGGGGAGAAGACTCCTCTGCCTTTCTGAAATACAGATAGTGTTGTAAAAGGAAGGAAAGGGCCATTCCTTGTTTGTTGGGACATACAGCAGAGGAAAAGAGCAAGTGGTGAAGCAATGAGGGCAGAGTGGAGTAAACATCCTTGTTTGGTGTAAACTGCCTTTCATTTCTGTAGGTCAAGCCTGGCTTCTGATGCCTGAAAGTGTCGTCTGGCCTAAGTAATTTTGTTGTTTATAGTTTGGTGCCACTTAGGCTCAAAAAGGCTGCTAGAATTGTATAAAGCAATTCTTCTCCAGACCAATTCCTGGCCTTATTTTATTGTATAAGCCAAAAGAAGGGAATACAACCCATCAAGTACAAAGTCAGCTTTAAAACAGTTGGTTTGTACTTGAACTTCCATGAGCTTAAACAGAGCTGTGATCTCCTCTGCACAAGAAAAAGTCAAACATCAAAGAAGGTGGATATCGACAGGGTGGGTGAAATCATCAGTAGTGAAAACTTTGTGAATATACAGATGAGCACAAGTGGAAAACAGTTTATTAATCATTCTGACTTTTCCTTTGTGAGAATCAGAACTGCTCTCTTCAGGGAACATTCCCAGCTGGCCAGGATGTGTTTAGGTATTGATCAACACGAGGTCATTAAGGGAAGTGCCTGTTCAGATCAAACCATCTGCACGCACCGTGTTTCCCACCTTGAAGATGCTGTTTCTTTTTTGTGTTAAAACACAACTCCTCACAATAGTTTTTATCTATATATGAAAGGGATTTTTTCAAAAGTAAGTTTAGCTTGTCCATGTTTTGTTCCATTGATGGAATTCAAAGACCTGACTCCTGTATATTGATCCTCATTTACTGCTAGGATAGTTTTTTCAGTACTATTTACAACTGCGGAGTATTTCAGTGAAAAACACCAGTGATGTGGTAATCAGAACAGATTCTGATCAAAATCTGTTTTTTCAACCTTTGCTTTTTTCTTCGTTTACCTTTGAGGATGACATGTCACCTGAAGCAGTGGAAGTATTGGAAGTCCAGGTAGCAAAGATTTATTTAGTGTACTGGTGCAATGACAACTGATTCTTATTCAGACTTGTTTCCAAATCAGAGGTGGTAAGATCAGTGTTTAAATGTGTTTTTCTAGTCTAATTAAAACATACTGAAGTAAAAAGAAGTTAAATTCCAGAACTGGAGTTTATTAGCAATTTTACCACTGTTCTTTGTTTTCCTCTCCTGTGTGGGCATATATGTACAGATATATACAAGACATGTATTTAGCTCTATTTTTTTTTTTTAACAAGAATAAAGCTACTGTGTGGGCAAATACTAAGGCAAACCTAGAACAGTTTTAATTTTCACTTTTGCTCAGCTGTTCAATACAGTGAAAAGTTCAGGCTTCCATTTCAACACAGGAGGTTCCATTTGGTGAGTGAGCTCTTGCCATGCATGTTTATAAATAACAGTAAGGAGTGCAGTTACGGTGCATTTTGGAGGACTTCTGAATGCTTTTTGAGATCACAAACATTCAAACAACAGCTCTACTTGGAGCTGATTTCTATAGCTGCCTCTTTTCTGTCTTTTGACTTCTCTGTGAATGACATTTCAGAAGTTGGTGAGACAAAGTTAAAAGTGGAAGGATTTTAAAACTTGGTTGTGTTCTGCTCAGATAGAAAAAATGGTCAAACAGAGAGTATAGATAAAGAGCTGTATAATAAGAAAGTCCTTGCCAGGTGGGTTACCTGCATGTTGGACTTCAAATACCATAATTTGTCTTTAAGGATGAAGGAAGGAGGAAAAGTGTATTCCTGGAGAGATGCAAGTGTGTTTTCTTTTATAGAACTCAGTAGCTGGAAAACCTAAGAGAGCGTTTTTTTCCAATAGATTTGACTTTTTTAGCAAATGAGAGAAAGGAAGTCATGAAAGGGATTGTAGCAAAATGAGGAGGGCAAAAACAAATCACACCTACTGATACATTTTTTCTTCTTTGTGTAATTACCTTTCAGTGGAATGTT
Organism: Cettia cetti; assembly: GCA_013401135.1. NCBI lineage: Eukaryota > Metazoa > Chordata > Aves > Passeriformes > Sylviidae > Cettia > Cettia cetti. The sequence goes on along the minus strand of VZUI01043620.1, from coordinate 50,930 downwards.
TGATTAGAAAAAGTAAAGACTGAAGTACTTGATTTTTTCTGAAGAAGAATTGTTTTCTTTTAATACTGTGTGAAAAGTTAATATTTCTAACTATATCAGTCCCTCTTCTAGCCAAAATTTTCTCTAATTACTTTGGAATTTCTAGTAATTTCCATTTTCTTTACTTATTTTCAATATAAGTATTATCTTTCAAAATATTTTTCCCCAGTGTTAATGTTAAGTGCTTTTATATATGCCCAGAATATTTCAAACTAGGATTGAAATAGAGAATTGTGGGAGGTGCTGTGGTTGGCCTTCTGAATAACTGGGAGATTAGCAAAGGTGTCTTTGGTTGATGTTACAGATTAGGAATAGAAATATGATAACAGTGAGGCCCAGATCCTCAAAGAAATTAAAGTGTCCAGTTCCTTACTCTTCATTGTTAGGACTGGATGCTTTCCTGCTTTTAGGGATAAAGGACTTTTCAATTTGTTAAGGCACAAAGAATTGAGCATAATGCTTTACAGGACAAGTGACGCAAAGCTCTGAGCCATTTGTAATTATGAGAACCAGAAAATTCATCAGTTTGTTACAGCTTTTGTGAGAAGATGAGGTTCACTTCAATTATATTTGAATTTGTAGCTTCCTCAGGAATTCAGAGTGGTTGAAGAGAATACATTACAATAAATAATAATTGAATAAAATCACTGGATACTCTTCTTTATTCACAAGCAGGTAATACCATGGTGATAGTCTGAAAAGAGTAAAAAATAGTCACTCATGCAAGGTTCCTAGGAAACAGCACTGTTTGTGCTTATTTTTTATTTTTTTTTCCCCTATTGTCTCTCTCATACTTTTTCCTCTTTATCATTGTGGAATAATTTTAGTTGATTATGTTTTTGGGGTTTGGGTTTGGTTATTTTTTTCCCAACTTATATCTGCAACCTCTTTCATTGTAATATAGTCCAAATTAATAATATTTTGAGTTAGCTGTTGGTTTGGAAACATACACCTGAAACATGGAGTGAAGGAAGGAAGAAGGGGCTTTTTCCTTTTCTATTTCTGCTGTCAGACATAAATTTCATAGTCTGAAATCAGAGGCTGTACTGGTGCACTCTTGTCCTTTGCCTTTGCATTATTTTAATATTGCTAAAACATTTAAAAAGGCTCAGTGACCTTGAATGCACAGTCTGGGGCTAGCAGTTATTCTCTGCATTATTTCTTCTCTCTCTCCTAAACCTGTCATTCTGTAGTAAGTTTCTGCAATGTTCTCATTAATCCCAGTGTTCTCTGAAAGAGGTTTTGTTACTGGAGTATGTAACAGTTATTAGAGAACACAATTTTGTTTGTTTGTTTGTTTTTTTCTGTTTTTAAACGATGTTTATTCAGTGAGCAAACTATTTACAGGATATTCTCTCTGGACATAAACTCAAAAAAGTATTTACAATCCAAAGATGGGACTAAATTACTCCTATTTAAAACAGCAAGTTCAGAAAGGTGAATCCATTCAGTCAAGGACTCTGTGTATCAAATAATGCTCAGGCAGTTCATTTGTTCTTTAAAAATGCTGTGTGGATGCATTTTAACATGCTGGCACATTGCTTTATTTTCTTTTAGAATAAAGCAAAGCAGGTTATGCATCAAGAGCTTTTTTACCACACTCTTAAGGCTGGTCTAAAAAATTTTAAAAATACTAGAGGCAACAACTTGCGTATTTTCTTCCTTCAGAATTTCCAGGATACTGACCTTCAATCTGTCATCCGTGCTGACAAAATAGAGAAGCAGATTCATTCCCATTGCAAAGTCACAAGAAGCACACAGTTGCACAGTAATGCAGATCTCTGTTTGTGCCTGCTGAAATGCAGTTCACACTATCATTGCTCTTTAAATTAGGTAAAGACAAGCTAATAACACTTTGTCTCCTTGGAGAGATGTTTGCATTATTTCATGTATAAATTAAGTGAGAAAGCCAGAAAAGTGAATCAGTATATTAGATATGTCATCATAATGGCTTTTTTTTTTCTAATGTTTTAGCTTCTTTACTAAGAAAGAAGGCCAAAATTAATGTAGTTTCCCTACAGATGCAAGCTGCTTTTTGAAGTAGCAAGCTGCTTGCCCCCTCACCCAAATATTTACTTTGCTTTTAGGGCCTGGTCCTGTTAAAATCAATATTAAAAATCAGACTAGTTTGAAAAATAATTTGCTCAAGGTTGGGGTTTGTTTTGTTCTGTTTTGCTTTCCCTCTGCTAAACCTTTGCATTTTTATGGGCTCTGGTTTTGGCTGGCACCATGCTATGGAGGTAGGAAATAAAAAGCCCATGGCTTTGTGGTTCCATGCAAGACGTGAAAGGATAAATCTCTGCTGTAGAATTGTAGACTCTACTTTTTCCCTCTTACATGCTAATAAACTTAATTTACCTCACAGGGACAATGGTCAGCCAGGCTCTCAAAAGTTGAGCCAATGTGGCAAAACATTGATAATTCACTGCTGTCTCTCTCACCTCTTTTCCAGGCCATCCTCTCTACCCAAAACTTTTTTTTTTTTTTTTTTGTGGCTCTCTGGTACTTAATGGCATTGATAGACAGAGCTTGCTGCACTGATACTGTGAAAGGCTCATAATTTGTGACATAACTGTTTACCTTACAAAAAAAGACCTCTGCAGAGGCAAAAGTAAAGAGAGGATTATGTTTTCTCAGTGCTTACAACCACATAGTCATTTATAATTAGCCTGGTAAATTGATTAGAAGGTATCACCTAAGCATCAACTGGAAGTGTTGAACTCATTAAAGAGCTTTCTTTGTAATTGCAAAAAGTTTAAAAAAAAACCCAAAAAAACAACAACACACCACAAAACCCAAAAGCAAAGCTGCAAAACCAAGCAAAAAACCTTATCCAAAATAAACAGAGATGAGCTCTCATGATGAATGTTTACAAACCGGACCAAATAATGATAATTATTCTACATAGACTTGTCACACACTGAGATAAAAATCAGTGTTAAATGTAAAAGCAGTTTAGCCATGATTTCTGGGTGGGAAAAAGGAAAAAAAGAAAGCCTTTCTGACAGGAAACAGCTTGTGGCTAATGAGATATGAGTATTGGTCCTCCACAAAGCATTGCAGAAACAACCTGTGGTAGAATATACTTAACCATAGCTCCATCTAGTCCAAAAAAGTAGAAATAATGTTGCTAACAAAGCTTCTAAAATGAGCAGAAGGGCTGGGATACAACATGATGACAATGATGTCTTGATGCAGCTGCCTTTCTGCAGTAATATCATTGCTTGTTGTAATTTACCTTTGCAGAACATCTTAGTGTCTTCCATTTCAGATGCAAGGGAATTATTAGTGTGGGCCATCAGTTTTGTTTTGTTTTGTTTTTTTAACTCTTTATTGGTTTACTCCATACAGGCAGTAAAATTGTTTGTCCTCCCTCTAGATTTGATTTTGGAACAGAATGTAATTTTATATATTTTAGTGCATATATATATATATGTGTTTGATTGAGCTGACCTACTGGTGGAGGTTAGAAATGTCATTCATTCCCAGCCATTTTTTGGGAGGAAAGCAAGTAGGATGGATGGGTAGCTCTGTCTTTAGGATGGTCAGCATCTGAGTCATATTCATTATCTCAATTATACCTGTCAATCACCTCAGTTAATAGTAATGTAGGAAATAAATTGTACTGAACTTACCCAAAAAGCTGTGTTCAGTACAGTGAAATATAGGGCTGTATAAAAAGAGCTACAGGAGGAGAACTAGAAGGGTGTCTGAGGAAAAATACCAGCCCCATGGTGGGCCTTCAGTCACTCCTGGTCTGACCCTGGGGCCAAGGGACTCTTTTAAGTGTGCGAACAATACCAAAAACTGGCAGAGAAGTGGCATCACCTTTGTATTTCTGGCATCTGTGACTGCAGCAGTGAGGCTTCCAGGTCTGGGCTGCACCCTTCAGAAAGAAGAGGACACATGGAAGAGGGCACAGAGATGAACCACAGGCTAATTAAAGGATTAGAAAAATGAGATTTCTGCAGAAAGACTTAGGAGCTCAATTTATTTAGATTATCAAAAAGAAGGTTAATGGGTGATATGATCACAGTCTTTAAGTGCTGCAAGAGAAATTTGATAAGAGAGGGCTCTTCAGAGCAGGGGAAAAGATACAAGAGCCTGTGTAAGCTGGGTGCTACAGCAAGACAAATTCAGAGCAGGACTAAATTTTGTGGTTTTGTTTGAACAGTGATGACTGCTGCTCTCTGAAATGAGTTACTGAAGGAGCCACTAAATTTTCCATTACTGGACTTGTTGAGTCAAGATGGAATGCTTTTTTTTGGAGGACATTAACAGAAACAAGGCCTTTCTCACAAAATATTGTCAAATCCTCAAGAACCAGAAGGAATCTTTAGTAGCATAAACCACTTTTTTGACACTTTTACTGCAGTAAACAGGCAGGATGCTGATGCTTTCTTTAGTGTTCACCTGTTTCATACAGTGCTTTACAACCTTCTCTTGTCCTTCCAGCCCTACTTCAGTATTCCAACTTAGATGCAAACAGTAAAGTAAATCTCATAAGCTTTTCTTTTCCTTAGTTTTTCCCATGACTTTCTAGTAATTTTTGTCTTCATTAAGAGCTGTGCAGTACCCATTCATTTGGACTTGATTTATATGGTTTTCTCTCTCCTGCAAGGGCTCCCTTCTTCCTACTCAGGCTACTTTCCATATCAGATTTTCTCTCATTTTCTCTGTACCTCTTTCTCCAGTCCAAACTTCCCATGAATCTCTGCGCATCTTCTCCAGAACCATACAGATTTTCTGTTGGCAAGAGATAAGATGAATGTTTTGGTCTCATTTTTATACTCTAAATTAATTCTTGTTTCCAAACCGTCAGCAACCACTAGGGTGGCCAGAGGAAAGAAAATTCTTCTGACCTATTATGGTATCTACAGTTTTCATTTATGTGGTTGATCAGAATAGTTTGCTTCCTGACCAGAGATGAGTCTGTGACTTGGCAGTGGTTAACAAATGATAGAGTGTGTGTACACTGGCACATTCATGATAAGAGCTGTAATATCAGACAGAGAATACAGGGCAATTATGGGGAGATCTCCTAAACTGTGTTAATAGGGTCCTAAATCATTACAGCAGGTTCTTTATTAAACTACCTCCCTTTCCAGTGCTTTAATATGACAGATTTCACTGTGCTAATCTCTGGCACTAGGTTCTGTTTAATGCTTCTTGTAGGCAAAAAGTGTTTTAGCCCACATAGCCTCCTATTCACAGCTCATACTTTAGAAGGTTATTTCTTTGTAAGTTGCCTGTAATTTAGTGGAAGTAATAAGAGACTGTGTGCATTTTTCTGGATTTAAAAAATTCTAATTTAAATGATAAGCAATTTATGCAATATCTTGAGGTTCCTTGACACATTGGAATTGAAAGAAGAGAAATGGAAGGAAATTACAAATCTTTTCTGTTTTCTTTTTTTTTCCATCCTTGTTTATGATTTTTCTCTCGTCATATATTTCTCAATGTGTGGTTTCAAGAACCAGGGTTTGATTAATGAAGTGTCAGATACAGAGGATGTCATAAGAATTTTGGCATTTATTATTTGCAGCATTCAAATTAGCTATGGTATTTTTAGTATTCCTTATTTTTTATTTACTATATCTGTTATCGTGTTGATAGTAAATACCCTCTTAGAGTAAATATTAGTATATGATAAATCTTGATATTTAGACAGCTGTATTTGATATTTATACAAAAATTATACTAGTTATTCACATCTGCATTTTGATGGAAATATTTTATTTATTTCACTGATGTGGGTGATTTTGTTCCATGTCTAAGGCCATTGGTATTATTTTACATAGGGAAATCTAAATCTGTCTTGGATTATGTGTTTGACCATATCAGTAGGTCAAATAGAAGTTCAGTTGTTAATCTTTTATTTAGTACTTCCTTACTCTGGTCATCTTCAAACCTGTATCCTAGATAAAAGATTTTCATATTATCATGCTTTTGTATAGAAGACGTGACTCAGTTTGACTTAGTTGGGAACAAGTCTGATAAGAGCCACTAAAACTGGATGTTTCTCTGAAGGTTTTATGCTGGGTTTGTGATTCTGTATTGTATCATTAATGGATATTGTATATATTATTTCCTTGATGCACTTGTGACACATCTATGAGCTCGCTCCCTCCTGTAGGACTGTAGAGAGGTTTTTAATTTCTGACACATCCCACTTGAGTGTCAATCTTGGCATTACACTTTTTATGCAAGTATCTCTTCCTCAGTGCTTCTTTTAATAGAGCCTGTATGAAGGGAGGATAAGAAAGAAGCATATTAATTTGGAGTTTTAGGTTGTCTTTCTTTTGCCTTAAATAAATAATATGTTTCCTAGATAAAAATCATATGTTCAATGATGTGTCTTGCTTATTATTGAAGATTTTTTTTCTTTCCCCACCCATGCTAAAAAACACTTGCATGTTTTTTTTCTGTGCTGCCTTCTTGCAGTCCTGTTTGTCAGATTGTGCTGTGCTGTTTGACAAGGAGTGTGCTATTCTCACACTACATAAACACTTCAGCCCTACCATGCCATTGGAAATGCTTGTGATTCAGGAACCTGACTGATACTGTTCCTGCATTGTGTAGAGGCATTTGCAAATCTTCCCAGTGACTTTTTAGCAAGCACTTAATGTGATTCATAATGCTCTGGGATAGAATCACAGACGTGAAAGAGACCTACTACATCATCTCTTCCATTTTCATATGAGATCAGGTTATATTCCCCCAACAGAGCATGCATCAAGTGTTAGATTCACACTACATTTGCTCTCCAGCAACTTTCCAAGCCTGACACAGAAAGCATCATCCTGAGAGGCCTTTAAAATATATAAAAAAGAAACAAGGAATCAAGGTTGCCCCATCCCTTTGTGTTAAAAACTGTGGATTTTTATGTAATGCTTTCAGTGATGTTTTCAACAATGATTTAACTGTATTGCCTGCACTGAGTTTTCTTTGGCATGTCTGAGGAGACAAAACTGCAAAATATTTCTTTGGAACTAAGTAGTATGACTTACAGAGGGGGAAATAGAGGGGGGAGACCCTTATTTCTTAAGTCATCTAGCTGTTTCTCAGACACAGGGAATATATTGTAAATGCAGTTTTTAAAAATTTATTCTACCACCTTTCTTTGGTCATTAGACCACATTAAATTCTGGGTCTATCATCTATGGGGAGCAGCCGCAATAAGTTCAGTCCTGCAACTTAAATATGTTCTTTTTTCTCTCCTCTTCTCTTCCTTTCTGCATCCCCTCCCTCCCTCCTCAGGCAGCCAAGGGCAGTTCCCACTCACTCAGAACGTCACAGTTGTTGAAGGGGGAACAGCAAATTTGACCTGCAGGGTCGATCAAAATGATAACACCTCCCTCCAGTGGTCAAATCCAGCTCAACAGACGCTGTACTTCGATGACAAGAAAGGTAAATTGTTTCCTGAACTCGTGCTTCTGCACTGTTTTTTATAAGAAAGAAGTGTTTAAAACCATTTCTCTTTAATAATCTGATGTTAATGTATTTTCTATATGTTCTAGGAATAGATGTCTTCAATTATAATTATTATATGATTTTTAAAATATATTTTTGACTGGGGTTCACTGAGGTACTCTCTTGCACATTATATTTTATTTAAATTATTAAAGAAAAAGAATTAGATTTGCAAGGCTTTTTGTAAGATAATTTGGAAAACATTGGTGCAAATTACCATGGAAGAGTATTTATGAGTGGCAAGAGAAGTAGTAGCCCATAAAACTTGTGATTTTATTTTATTAGTGTGTATGCATAAACATATATTCTAGATATTTTTACATTTATAGATATAATCCCACAGTTTGCCACTAGTGTACAGGTTGTTGTGCAATGCACAGTTGCTGTGGTAGCTGTTCTGAACAGCTAATAAAAATGGGAACAATATATAATAAAAACGTTTGGATTTTGTAGCCTGATGTTTCCAGTGCTTCCCTGCACAGATTTTTTTACATTTTATTTAAAATAGAGAAGAAAAAAAGACCAGAAAACATCCATTCCTTACAAAAATAAGGACATTATTTTGCAGTGGTCTTTATTTGTAGACATCGATCTAAACTGAAAATGCATTGCATTTTACATAATAGAGCATTAACATAAAGATTGCAGTAGATTCTGTAAAGAAATTAATGTTAGGAGTAATAAATTCATCACTTGGCTTTAAAAAATGTAAAAGCTTTGGTGTTGATTTCAGTGGTACAAAAGTTCAACAGTTATATTTAATTCTGGTGCTTGAATTTATTTTGAAAGGTGCTATATACTCTAGAACATATTTTAACAAGTGCAGTTATTACTCTGCTCAAAATTAAAGAACTGCTGTCCAAATGCTTTGCTGAATGATTACAAGAGTTTAAAACACCTTGTAGGACTGAAAATGCTTTGTGGATCTGTGCACTTCAATAAAAGAGAATCTAAAACCTGTCATTTTGTACCTGCAGAAGCTGCAATCAAAATATGTTTTTTTACTATTAATGTAATAGCTGAATAGAATCTCTTGATGGTGTTGAAGTGGTTCCTTTCTCTTTTATCTAATTTCCTGTAGCGTGTAATCATTTGATTTGCAATTTCTTTGAAATCATAAGTACCTTTTGAATGTAGGATTGAAGATGAGAGGTTTATGAGGTGCAAACTTTCCAGCTGTAAGTCATGTGCTGTCACCTTTGCCCACATGCACCCCTTCATTTTTGCTGTAATCATTAGTGATTTGGGGTGAGCGAGTAATGTCTGCAAAACTAAAAGCAGAGAGAGCTTGTCTGTTGATAGGGCACATCAATACTCAGAAAATCTGTATCTTTTATAAAATAAGTGACATTTTAAAGGATGCCGAGAAAGACGTGCAAGGAGTGCAAATAACATTGAGTGTTGTAGCCATTTTGGTGTGGATTGAATTTTCCGTGTGCTTTAGCAAAATCTCTACTTTTACAACAAATAATTGAAGTTTGTATTACTTTTTAATATAATGAATGAAAGCAACAGAATTTGAATGGCATGCAGCGTAGTAAGTACTAGAAGCAATTTATATTCCCCACAGGAAATGTGCAGAGCTCAAGTGTGTAAATTTAAGGGACAGCAATCTTTATTGAACTTTTAGCTTGTCCTGAGAGTTGAAGGAGTATTTGATGATTAATTTTGTGGAGAAATTACTCTGCATCTATTACACATGAAAATGCCTTCGTGTGGTGAAGAAGAAACTTCAGATCCTTTAGCTGGAGCTATTGAGTCTTATGTTAGCAGTGGTTTGCACTCTGTGTGGTATTTCTAGTCTCAAGTATACTGAGGGGAGTGAGCAGTGCATCCAATTCCTGCATTCTGCCACTTCTGAAAGGGAAGTTACGGCTTTCACTGGCGATTTTTCCTGTTTGTATATGTACTGGTTCCTATAAGTAAGAAAGATACTTCCTTCACATTCTTTTGATGCTTGCATTATTGAGCCAAAATGGAGAGAGATATTTATCAGGTTTTTTTTCAGGAAATGATGGCAAGTGAAACTGTAAAGGCTTCCCCTTTTTTCCCCTCCTCATTTCCCACTTCTCCCAGACAGGCATACAATTTGGCTGTAAAAAAGCAGCTTTCTACCAGAACCAGTCTGCATTTAATTTGACAGCAGTGCCTCTGCCAGAGTTTATTCAAACCTGTCTCTTCTTGTCAGCCAAAACCAACCTCCAAGTCTTACTTACCCTTTCAACATCATGAACATTGCTTTTTAATAGTTGTGTTTCTGAAACCCTGAAAATTAATGGAAGCTTGAATGACTATAGAGTAATGTTCTGTATAGAAGACAGAAGCTTAGACAAGCAGCATCACCAGGAGCCTTTATATCCATCAGAGCTGAGTGACTCTGGGGGTTGCCACGTTCATAAATAAATCAAATTTGCTTACTTTGAACTTTACTTCCCCTCAATAGGTTATTTTCTTTTTATACAAATGGCACATGTAGGAGTGACAGTGGGGTTTTTTTTTCATGTTTGGAAGCATAAAACAAATTCAAGAAACTTTTTTTTAATATGCTATATATTTTAATAATTATGAGAGTGTCAGATAGTAAAATGAAGGAACACATGTAAGTGTTGAAAGAAGGTTGAGAGTTCAGCAGAATATGAGGGAGGTGGGAGCTTTATACTATAGATAGACAGTATATATAATAATTAAAGTTAGAAAAGGTCTTTAAAGTCATCAAGTCCAACTATCCACCTTAGGACCACCACCATGTGGCAGAACAGGTGCCAAAAACAGAGGAAATTGCCCATGCAGTGAAAAGCTCTCCCCTGCTGGACTGTCCTTGGCAAGTCCCCTTCCATGCTCATGCTTCCTTCTCAAGCAAGTGGATTCCCCTGTTTTGCAAAGCCATTTTCTGACCAAAATAGAACTTCTTGTGAAAAAGGAAAAAAAGAATCTGTCACCTGGGAGGAATGTGCCCTTCAAATTCCTGTTGCCTTTCCACAAGCGGTTAATTATCGGTCTTCAAGTTTATTAAAAATGGATGACATATATATTATGAAAATCACATTCATGTAGTTTTGCATTCTTCTGAACTGTGATGCAAGCATTGATGTTGAAGTTAGGAGTCATTCTTCCTTTTCTGTTCCAGATATTCTAAAGTACAGGAGTGCAATGAGCCAAACACACTGATACCAAAACCACATCATTAAAATTACTCTTCTGCTTCCCCTCACATACTGCTTAGACCACCTCTTTCTAAGGACAGATTTTTCTCAGTTAGGAGGACTGTGTGGCTAGTAAAAAACACTTCCACCCAACCTTCACATTCAGTTTAATACTTATTTATTATTCATGAGGGGGACAAGAACTGTTTTTAACTTGGGAGATTTTTGGCTCTTGATCTATACAGCCTTAAAATCATATAGAGAAAAAATCAGGTGTGCCTTGTTTCAGACATGGCAACACTGAATTTTGTGTGAAATCGCAGTTCAGAGATTGTTTCCGGGTCTTCATCACTTGTGGTACATATATTTTGCTATTGTTGTAAATTTAGGCCTAAAATGTGTTTGACTCATTGTGGTGATGGGAATAGGGATGAGAAAGAAATCCTGTTTTCCTACAGGAATTTAAGTTATAGCTCTTTTTTATTATCTAACCAAGGTGAAGCTGTTGCTTCCCTCCAACTCTTTCTTTGACGCTCTAAAATATTTTAAGATCCAAAATTGTCTTCATTATTGTTCTAACAGAGTGTAGTTAAAATATATGAAAATAGAAAAGTTTGATCTGGTGGTCTTGGTCTCACTGATGACCTCTCTGCTGTCCTTTTTGGTACTTCTGTTTTTCTTCTGGTTCCTCTGCCACAGAGATTCAAGGGCATTGTGTATCAATTATATTTTTAATTCTTTCATTTAAAACATCAAACCTTTACCAGATAGTAAAAAAATACTGTACTGAATAAGTGGATGCATGCACCTAAATGTTAAAAAGCTTAACAACCTTACCTTGTCTCCCAACCCCTCCTCCCCAAAGAGAATTTTAAAGATTGTGCCTTTCCAAAAAATAGGAATTCACAACTCACACTAAGGAATTTCAGATTTTCTGGAAACAAATGCAAATTGCATGCTGCACTTGAAATGAGTCTTTCCCTACACAATTTTCAATTAAAATGAATAATTGCCATAGAAACCTCTGTATCACTTTATACACCCAAGTACCTATAATTGCATTGCTGCCTTTGGAAGAAGCACAATGTGCAACAGTGTAGAACTGGCAGATATTATTTAAAATTAATATAGGTTATTTTAGTTTATCTTCTCTGGTGTCACTTCTTAAGAATTTTGAGAGGGCAATAAACGCAGATAGACATAAATATGAATGCAGAGCTATAAGAAAAAGGCCATAGCATGGAAACACAGAGATATTTGATAAAGAGAAGACTGAAAAGAACCTTTATGCAACTTACTACAGCAGCCATCTTCTCATATTCCCATTCAGTAGGGAATAGTGATAAATACAGAGCAGGATATTGAGTTATAAAGGGGGTGTGTACAACTGAACAATGGCTGTTGATATCAAAGGTGTTTAACCTCCTCAATATAAAAATGTGCAGTCGGACAATCTAAAGGAAAAGAATCTGTGCCTGGTGTGTACATTCCTAACAGTTTTGCTTGGTCAGGCAAGTGCAAGTGTAAAATACCCGCTCTTCACCTTAACAGGAAAGTTTGCAGGTCTGCTGATAGTAAAACAAGGATGTGTTGACATTGACCATGATAAGTTTGCCACAAACTGACACAGATTTTGATGAGACATGTGCCTGATGCTAATCATCAGTGGGTACATGTCCCCTGTGCTTTCACCAAGTAGTAGCACTTTCATGTCTTACTGAAAAATTAGAAAGGATATTCCAGCCTCAGAATTATTCATCCCTCAGCAGCAGAATATGTTTCTTTAGATGACCTTTGATTTTTCACTTTTAAGAGTGCTTGGCATTTATGTAGCTCCCTATCATCCCAAAAGCCTTCAGAGACAGCGGTGCACTAGGCAAGGGTTGGGAGAGGGCAGTGTTCTAGCAAAGCTCTCGAGAGCTTCCCTGATAGGCACAGTGCCTCAGGTGATCTGGTGGGAACACGTGTGGGTAAAGCAGCAACCCATGAGCTCCAGCATTTGCTCCTTCTCAAGGGTGGCAATATTGTGTTGGAACTTGCATGTGAGTTTAGAGTTTAGGTCTTGTCTCCAATCAAACCATTGTGACTGTTGGGATGCCCAGCTGTGCTCTCAGCTCCTCGAAAACCACTCCTGACCTTTTTCCTTCTCAATAGAAAGATATTTAGAGGGAGAGAGAAATTCACTGTGTAGAAGGCATGGGATTTTAATTCCAGTGTCATGTATGTCAGTTTCGAAGGATTCATTACTGCACAGAATTCTTTTATGCTAACACTAAAATGGTGATTGAATTGTCATTTGAAAGACTGATCCTTTCAGGTATGAAAATCCTGTCTTTTTGACGTTATAGATACAGAACTTCCTCCTGGTTATCTGTAGTTATCCTTTGACTTGTTTTGTGGCAGCCAGGCTCCGGCTATTGAATTGAAGTAAAAACCAAATCTACACCATTCTCTGGTGATTCAGACTCAGATTCTAATCTGCATTAACAAGCAGAGGTACTTGTGAGTTACAAAAATAATTTGAGGATATTTCTGACTGGGGAGAAACGGTGAACTTACCTCTTGTAGACATTTAATGATCTAGTAAGCAGTTGAATTTAAGATGCAGGTGAGCGTGTAGGCGAAAGGAATAGGCTTGTACAAAACATGAGGCAGAGAAGCAAAGAAAATAATGTTTCTTTTTGCAGTAGAAAGGAAAGCAGAACATACATGGTTTTAATTAGTTATGCAAGACAGGGAGGCAGACAAGCTGTATTGTTGGGAGGACGGAGAGCATTAGCATTTAGGTAATGTGAAATCGAGTAGCAATGATGAATGGACTTACGTCTCCACCTTCACATGCTCTGTTTCCTGTTACATAATTGAGTGGAGATGGCATCAGACAGGAGATGATGACCAAGCTTAACCCCATCCTAGGGTACACATATAAATTAGAGATTCACTTTTACTTAGAGTTTAATAGACCCTCTCAAGGAGAGAATACCTTGTAGTCAAACTATGAAGCAGCATGAAAAGCAATGGGAAAAATTCAGGAAAACTATGCAGATGATTTTTAACAGGTTATTTTACAGCGAGGTAAGTTTGAGAGAAGTTATACAGAAGGACGGGATTTTATTTCATCTTCTTTTTTTCTGCCTGACCTGAATAGCAATAGCTTGTAAATGCTTTATAATATTTAGGAAGTTTCTAGCACGTAACAAAAAAAAATTGTATGAGGTAGAAATACAATGTTCACAATGAGCTTTCTATAAAGATCTTTAAGAGTAGTTGTTCCAAGGTGTGTAGTTGAGTCCATTTTTTTCTGTCAGTCAGATCTGTTGATTTCACAACTATGCCAGACAAATATCAGTTGCTGTTTGGCCACCTCTTCTCTTTCCTTGAGACCCTCAGTATGACATATAGGGACAGATAACCTGGGTTAAGTTATTCTGCTGCAATTTTGTTTTTTACTGATGTGTTCTTGCTCTCACTCACTCCCCTTCAAGGGGGTAGGGGAGAGAATCAGGAAGACAAAAAACCAAGAAAAACTTACAGGTCAAGGTTAAGAGAGTTTAATAAGTGAAGGAAATAGGAATAAAAATTTCCAAGCAATGGAAAGGCGGTCACTCACACTGTCCCACCAGCAGAATGATGCACCAGCCACCCTCTAAGCAATCCCTACTTGGGGAATACAACTCCCAAGTTTTTTATTGCTGTATTTTATGGAATAATCCATGATCTAATTGGGTGAGCTGTCCTGGCTGTGTACCTTTCCAACCTCTTGGCCACCTCCAGCCTTCTCACTGTGGATGCAGAGTGAGAAACTGAGAAGGCCTTGACACTGCTCAGCAATATTCCCTGCATTGATTTGTTTTCCACGCTGTTTTGGTTGTGAACCCAAAACACAGCACCATCCGGGCTGCTATGAAGAAAATTAATTCCATCCCTACCAAACCCAGTAGAGCTTCCCCCTGGGTTGTGGGTAGGAAAGAAGCCAAAATCATTTTGGATGGCAGTTCCTTAGTGCTCTAGGGAAGAAAAGAAGCTGTCTTAGAGCTTTTGAGATCAAGTGTCTCACTTTATCCTTAAACCCCATGGTTTCAAAACAGGTTGCCACTTTTGAAACCTGGTATGCTTGTGTTCATGCATCTTAAAAAAGATAACATGATAAAAGGGACCAGGAGTCTGTTAAAATATCTTGACAGTTATTGTCTGCATGAATATGAAAATTACTTTTAAAAAATGTATTACAATGCATTAGAATATTATTTCATTGCAATAAATTAGTAGAACTTACAGCACTTACAGCATTTATTTTTCCATTTCTTAACAGAATTAAGGGAGTAAATGGCTGTATTGTAGAGATGGTTAGAAAGTGTAGGAGTTTGCATTATATTGTGCTGAAGTGTGGGTATGTGCAGAAATTGAGTTTACTAGCACTCAAGCTAAATGGAGAATGAAGCTGATACATTGGAATATGATGAATTGAAGCAGTAGTTGTGATGACACTGTTAAGATTACTCTGTAATGAAGTTTCATGATACTCAGGGCTGCTGGCTATTTTTTTTTAAATGGCAAAGAATCTTTTACCAATGAGAATTCCTTTTTTTTTTTTTTTTTTTTTTTGGGGGGGTGTATGTCAGTAATTTCCCATATTTGAAGACATATCGGAATTAGGCACCACGAGAGCTCAGTAAGCAAGGACAACAACGCCAGGATGCCGGCTGAGCGTCTCGGCGCCGTGCGGAGCAGCTCCCGGTTCCATTCTCAGACCCTCGCACTGCGGGGGAGGCACCCGCGGGACCGGCCCGCTCCTGACTGCCCGCAGCCGGACTTGCCTCTTTCTTGAAGACAGAGAACTTGGACGCGCACCCATAGCACCGGCTATCCATGGCGCTACCGCCCTGGCCCGCCCTCAGGCACGGCGCTGCACCCCCGCTATGCCGTGCTCCATGGTCCCCCCGGTGCTGCGGCTGCCTCAGGCCCAACGATCGACGGCGAGCGGGGCTGTCACAAGCCGGGAGCTCGCACACCACCCTCCCCTCCCCTCAACACAGAGCTGGCCACGCACGGCCCTACGGGAGTTGTAGTCCCCTTTCCCCCCTCCCCGCCTTCAGACGCCAGGCGGCTCTCCGCAATTAAACTACACTGCCCAGGGCTCCACACGGTCCCAGTGCCCGGCCGGCCGGGCTACCATCGCCGCGCGATGCATTGTGGTACGTGCAGTCTGGTGCCTCTGTTCGCCCCCGCCGGAGGCGCTTTAGCTGTTCTTGGGTGTTAAAAAGACTAAAAGTGTATTAAGGGTAACAGTGTTGCGCTCAAGCTACTCTGGTTTTTTGTTTTTTGTGGTTTTTTTTTTTTTTTTTTTTTTTTTTTTTTTTTTTTTTGTTGTTGTGGCTTTTTGTTTGTTTGGGTTGGTTAGTTGGTTTATTATCCTGGCTCGGAATAACAAAAACCAGCTGAAATGCAAAACTCCAGTTATCCCCAGCTCATCCTTCTGCCAGTGTTGATCCGCCTGCCCTCAGGAGTAAGTGTCCTGCATTGTTTGTAAAAAAAGAGTCACGGAGTGCAAATGAGTCATCCTGTTAACCGCATGGGTTTGCAGGTACATTGTGCATTCTTTCCAGTTTAATATATAACCCCACGTTGTAAAGACCTACGCAATTAAATTAGGAAACTGACTGATTTATTCGAGGAAGCAAAACTCATTAATATCTGAATAAATTTAAAGGAAAATTTTAAAGGAAATTAAATTTAAATATAAAGGAAAAAAAATGGGGGTGTTCTCTCACAGTCTTTCATTATTGGCATTTGTTTGCTTGTTGGGGTTTTTGTTTGGTTAGGTTTTTTAATGTCAAAAAACATTAGAAAGACAACTGGAAGCTAAACTTTGCACCTGTCCTGCAATTGTGTTAGAGACCACCCGGACACCCCGGACTTTACTGTAGGCATAAAGCAGGGAATCGAGACAAATATAAACACAAAAGGCTTCATTGTCTTTGCTATTGAGCTGCTCAATGGGAAAACAGGAACGGGAGATTTCAATCTTGATGTTACAGTGCAACCTACCGATTGAAAGGTGGAATTTGGAGTGCAGCTCCTTAGGAGAAAATCCAAGCAGCACCCCAAGGAAACCTTCCCATCCATGGAGCAGCCCCAGCAGAGGTGCGCGGGGGAGTCACGTTAAGGAAACTGAGCCTCCCTGCAGAGAAACGCCTCGGCTGCTCTGCTCTGGAGCTGGGAGCCGTGCTACACGCTCCCATTCCCATTCCCGTTCCCTGCAGGTGTCCGCCAGAGGGGGCCCAGCCCCCGCGGTTCTCCAGCTCCTGAACCGAAGGCCATTTGGCAGCAGAGCAGCAGCAGTTTTCCTTTAGTTCTCTTTATTTGCCCGCGGATGTTTCCCATGGTAAAGCGAACTCGATTATAAAATCCTATGTGACGACTTAGCCTATAAGGTTTTCAATTTCTATTTGAAGTGGAGGAGACATTAAATGAGCTTTGGTTTGTATGTCTTCTTCTTGCCAAACAGTTGTTGCACAGTAAGTTGTGCATTTCCTGTGCTACACTGTTATTGCTATTCTGCTCTGGAGAGCTCCCACCTGGAGTGCTGCATCCAGTCTGGAGTCCTCAACACAGAAAAGACGAGGACCTGTTGGTACACGTCCAGAGGAGGGCCACAAAGATGGTTAGGGAGCTGGAGCACCTTTCCTATGAGGACAGGTTGAGGAAGTCAGATTAGGTCGAGTCAAGAGACAAGAAGGCTGTGGGGAGACCTTATTGCAGCCTTTCAGTACTTATGGGGCTTATATGAGATGGGAACAAGAATTTTAGCAGGGTCTGTTGTGACAGAACAAGGGACAATGGTTTTAAACTAAAAGATGGTTGATTTAGACTAGATAATAGGATAACATTTTTATGTGTGGGTGGTGAGACACTGTAACTGGTTGCCCAGAGAGATGGTGGATGCCCCACCTGTGGAAACATTCAAAGTCAGTTTGGATGGGGCTCTGAGCAACTTGGTCTAGTTGAAGATGACTGCTTTATTGCAGGGTTTTGGACTAGGTGACCTTTACGTGTTCCTTTCAACCCAAACTATTCTATGATTCAATAACCGGGCTTGTAGTCATGCAAGCATCATCTCAACCACAGTTATTTATTTATGTAAGGGAAATGTGTTTTAAATTAAACACAAAAATAGACCTATGAGTAGTACATTTTTGTGTGCTTCTGTAATGCTTTATTCCAGGCTGTTTTTTCTCCTTCAGCAACAATTGACAGATCTCTGTTCTGGTTCTTACAGACTACCAAAGCATAGCACTGAAAGGCTCTGATTTGCCCTCCCGGGTAGGAGCCAGGACAGTCTCAAAGCAGGTAAAAAAGGAATATGTGGACACAAACACTCTTATTTCTTACACACACAGGCTTGTGGAAGTGGGTCTCTCTTTACAAACAGCTGGTTTTGTATGCAATTAAGGTAATACCTTTTACTGTCATGAGTTATGTACCTCTATGGGAATGCATATATTCATCACTGCTAGATACCTGTGTTTTAAGGTTAAATCTTTACATTTTGGATTTCATAAGTGTGTTAAGTGAGTGCTGAACTTTAATTGGAACTTTTGAAAATCCTCCTACTGTGGTATTGAAATCCTAAACTTTTGACTATACTGTCCCTTGTGTCTACTAGCTGGTTACTCTTCCTTCATATAGTTCAGAATATGAGTGTATTTATATATGGGCAATGTCCTACTTAAAACCATACTTCTTGGGACAAATTGGAAGACCAATATTCCTATATGTGGTATATTGCTTTTGGAATATGCTGTTCATGCTCTTTTACCAAATATGGGTGAACATCTAAAACATTGCATGTATGTAGAGCTCCACATCAGACTAAGGGAAGGGAATCTAAGGTAATATTCAAGTTATAAAGCTGTTCAGCATTGTCTTTTTAAAACAGGAACCCGTTCAACTTTGTTATACAATGAGAGTTGTCACAGGGTTGCTACTTTTGTACCTCCATCAATGTCCTTAGACTCAAGGAGAAGAATTAGCATTTTTACAGTCTGAAGCTGAGCTTAAAAATAGAAGTAGAGTTTAATTTTCTGTCATACTGATGAAATGGTTATATTCTCCAAAAATATGCCAATCTAAATAGTGAGCCAAATTAAATGAAGGAATACTTTTTATAGCCAGAAGCTTGTATTGGAGCTTGTAAGGAATACAAATATTTGCTGCCTGCTGTGCATGCACTTTCCCATCACGATGCAAGGAAGCTCTAAACCCTGATGTCCACAACTTATCAATTATCATTCTTCTGTGGGTGAAAATTAACCAGTGCTTTAAATGCAAAACATTACAGATTTTAAAACACCACCACCACCCCCCCACCCCCGCTACAAAGCCATCATAATTCAAAATTTTCTTGGCTGCACCAGGAAAGCAAATTGGCAATTTCTACATGCTCTTCTTCACAAGGACATAATTTCAGCAAAATCTTTTATTATTCATTATGTTTTGGCATCTCCCAGTTTGGCACTAGCATTTAATTCTGGATATATCAAGCCAAGGCGAAGTGTTTACAGTGGTGACTTCTTTATCCACTCCAGCCATCTCCTTAGAGGAGGAGGATTTCTCTCTACAGACAGGTACTTCACATCTAAAATGCTCTCCAAAGAGAACATTCAATGGTCTTTGCATTAGGTTTTCAGGCCTCATTTAAAAAAATATTTTGGTAACACCTTATGGACAATATCAACACCTGACTCAGGCCACAGCAAAGTGACAACAACACATGCTTCACTCCATTCCCTCTCCCTCACTGCTTGTTCCTGCCACTCTTAACTTTAGTTTCTTTAATTAAATCTGTTCTCTGACCTAGTTCATCTCACAGAAGAGTAGTGCAAATCTTTGAGTTGAGGTATTGTATGTCATACTGTACTATGACACCACTTGTTCGGTGCCAAGTGGTGATTTCCAGGCTAAGCTCTGGTGCCTATATGAACTGTGTATGTGATCTTGGCTTCAAAACGTAAATAAATGTGTCTGAAGATTTTTTTGTATGCATGCTGGAATGCACATTAAGGCTGGGTAATAGCATTTGCTAGAATACAGGTTTAAGTTGCTACATAGCCATGTTCTGAATTTTTTTATGGGCACAGTTTCTACCACTAGAAGTTCTTGAAAATCTGCTTACATAATTTCAGCTTTGCTATTGTGTTTGGCTATGCAACACCAGAAATGAGAATACTACAATAAAAAGCATACAGTCTCAGACAGAAGCATCCCATGGGCAGGAACATTTCTGTCTTTGATTCACTATGGAAATTACACCACTCTAGATGTAAGATTAAGAGGTCAAACTGCATGCTTATTAAAGGCATCAGGCTATATTTTTTTTTCCTGAAATTGGTGGCATCTTCACTTTTACCTGTGGCTAGCTGGACTCTTATTCTCATTCTGTGTTTTTCAAACCCCATTAGTATTGTACTTACCTAGCAAATGTATAACTCATCACAAATCCAGGCAGCTCCCACACTAAATCACTGTGGAATTCAACCAGCACAAAGTTCCCAGTGGAAGTAAAGTCTGCAACCTTCTCTGTCCCACAATAAGGACCAACTGCAGGTGATGTAGGGCGGCTTCCATCATGGATGAGCAAGTAGTCATAGATGCATCTGTTACTATATTCCAGCTCAAAGGATAACATTTTGAGAGATATCTGGAGAAAATACAACCAAAGCACTTTGTTTCCAGCCTTTTCTCTTATCCATCTTTTACCAATGACAAATACTCTAAACTCCTGGTGTGCAGGCACCATTTTTTATTCTGTGTGTGCACCACATCCTGATCCCATATGGCAATGCAAATTAGTAGCAAATTATTTGCTTAGTTCATCAGTATTTGGATTGGAAGGGGAAGCAAGGGAAAAGATTGATCTTCTATGCTTCACATTCTTTCCTCTAGAGAAATATAAAAACAGCACCTGTGTGATGTTTCAGTTTTCTAGTGGGAGCTCTTACCAAGGGATTATTTTGAACAAAGCCTTGTGGTACAGGCTAGAGTCATAAGAGTTCATTTGCATGTATAAAGGTTTTCCCTTGCTGAACACCTCAGATACCAAGATCCAGCATAAATTCTTAAAAATGAATTTTTGCTTCCAGATTTTTTACTCTGAGAATGTCTGCTGAAAAAGTGACATAACAGCTCTTATTCTTCAAGGGAAAGAGAGGTTTCAGCAGAGAACAGTCATGAAACCCACAAATGAATTCATCTGTGCCTTACCTTATATCCTACTGGAGAAGTGATGACCCAGAAACATGCTCGGTTTTTGGGGTATTTATTGGGGTAGTTTGGAGAGGTGATGACTCCCTTTGAATCTCTAAAAGTGGCTCCACAATTCACTGAGTAATAAAGGATAAAACCAGATATATTAACAAGAGCATTTTGTCAGTAGAAATGAGCTTGCTTACAACCTATTGTATTATTTCTTCAAACCAAGAAAAAATGTGCTACCATGAAAGTCTACTGCTGAAGTACTTTATTTCTTCCCGTAGTTTTTGTACCAGCAGCTGTACTGAAGGAACTAGAAACATGTCTGATACATAATCTTTGGAGGACAGGGAAAAGCTGCATCTAAAGCTGTATCTGACTTTCTCATCAACTGTTACCATATTAGCATAGCATTCTGTTAGCACTAACTGCCCTTCAGAAAAGAATCAGCTCAAGTATTCAAGATTGCATTATCAAGCTAGATCTAGTGCTTTCTAGAAATGACTCCATTGAATAAAGCAAAAAGAGTAAAAATAACACTTTTCTAAGACTTCTTCAATTTGTGCTCTAAACAAGTTTGGATTTTCAGTTGAAATAAGGCACTTATTCTATAGGCATTATAGAATTAAATGAGGCACTATAACTTTGGGCAACTGCCTTCTTGCTGAAAGCATGTCACAGCACAATAGAATTTGGTCTGGCAGTTCAGAATGCATTTGTGTGTTTGCAAAAAAGACACCCCTCACATGACTACAGGAAGCACTGTGTTTTTTGTTCATAACAAAAGCTTTTAATTCAGAAAGTGTAAGGTACCCAAGGTCAGTACCTCCCCTGCTGCATAAAATCCCTCAAAACCTTGAATAATGTTTTGCCCAGATACTAACTGTGCATCTCATTGGTTGAGGTCTCTTGTTGATTCTGCAATCTTTGTGCTCTTTGGCTGCACTGCTCCTATTGATTTCACTCATTGCATTGTTTTTATTTAAAGACATTGTTCTGGAGATATGAAGAAGCCTAACAGAGGCTCTCAGAAGAATGTGAGTAATATCTCAGGATAACTAATGTGAGACCCACGCAACATGCCATTTTCTGTTTCCTGTGACCTTCAGCCCCATTGTTGCCCAGCCTTCTGCATTTCCAATTGCTGTGAAAGTGTGAAGAATGACAGTGAGAAGATCTACCCTGCAGTGTATAGTAAACGTTTTCAGTTCTTCTGAACAAATACTGCTAATGCTGTTCTCCAAGCCTTGTAAAGGAGTGTTCATACCCCTGTTGTAGGAGGCTCTGAATCCTGTGGCTGTAATGCTCTCATCACTTGCAAACTCTACCAGCATTGTCGATCCAGATGCCACTAAGGAGGGCAGTGGACCCTTCCCACAGTACTTGTCCAGCAAGACAGGGGAGCTCTTGCTGTTCCCGTTGTAAATTTTTATATAGTCAGAAGAACAGTCTGAGGAGTGTTGGAGATCAAAAGCCTCAAACTGCAGGAAAATCTGGAGAAACAAAAAAGCAAAGTTGGGTTTAATGTTATACACAGGGAAAGTCTCAAACCATCCACCTGAATATCAAATGAACCTTCATCTTCATTTTACCATCCATATATTACTGAAACCTTACTTTCTATATAAAAAGAGTGCAGAATTTCACCTAGCTGTCCTATTACTGAGATCCCAGAGACTGATGTTTCACTACTGCTTGCCATTGAAAGAATTCATGTCTTTGGATTTTGTTCAATCCAATCTGAACTGGATAAAAATTGAGTGAAATAATCCCTCTAATAGTCTTAATTCTTATGAAAATCGACGAGACTTTCATTTACTGCATAACAAAATAAGTGTCTTGATCCATGAACTGATTCTCAGGGGTTACTCATGGTAACAAAATAATACTGTGTAGCTGGATACTGTGGTCCAACCCTTTTTTCTCCTAATAAAAATTACCTTACTTCGGCGGATGCGGATCAACCACAGACAGTTGCTATTGTTCGGGTATGGGGACGGGTAATTGACAGAGGAGAACGAGCCTTTGGGTTTAGGCAACACAGAGCTACAGCAATCTGAAGGGAAGAACCAAACAGTGTTGAAGAGAATGAAAACTGCACAAAAATATTCCCATAATGCCTGATAAGTCTCATTTGCAGCAGTCAAGCTTGTATAAATTAATTATAATGCTGACAACTGTATGGCTGTTCCTGGTGTAAAAGTTATTGAAAACCTGCAAGTGAAATAAAGGTAGTTCAAGTACTTACCTGTTTCAGCTACTAATGTCTTTTTTAAAGACAATAGGGCTTCGCTCATATATTTTAGTTTACTAAAAAAGGCCTGGATTTTTTGTGAACTTCCTTAACTTCAATCACAGAAGTACTTTCAATGACAGCAAGGCATCAATTTCCATCAGCAACTGTGTGTATTCATAAGTGTATGAAAAATCAAGTTTGAAAACAAGATTTTGTCAAAGCAAAGAGAGATAGTCACTGAGGGAAAATAGTAACAGAGAGCACTGAAGTCAACCTACAGACCTAGTGACTGGTATAAAAAATCTGATCTCATCTGTCTTTTGTCTTTCCACATCATTTTTTGCATTTTATGTAACTCCCCAAATTACAAAATATGAATATATGACATCTGCTCATAGGAATCTATTACATTTTTCTCTTGCTTCCTACTTTTCCTGAGACAACCAGCCTTTTAGTCCTTTTCTTCCAAAACATACAGATCTAATAATAAAATTACATAGTAATGGTATTGAAGTGTGACTCATTTCCAGCCCCACTGTCAAGAATAAATATCACTAAATATTTTATATCACTATCTTTGAGACACATAAATTGTAAGGTTGTCTTATCTGCAGTTGCAAATTTGGAGGAACCACTCACTGCAATGACTTCTGTACCTAACAGTGCAACTGAAGGAATGCTGATTCTGTCTAAATTCTAATTATTTAACTGAGCTCTAACACAAGAGCAGAATTTAATACACTAATATTTAGGTCTTGTTAATGCTTCTTGCTGTTTTGGTGGAAACTAATTGAATAACATCTCAGAAAAGTCAAATACCATTTAAATCAATTAGCCCTTTTCCTGGGAGTTAAAACCTGTGCAATGCAGGAGCATGATGTTATATCTGTTTTGTGCATCTTGGCTGAAGAGTTCCTCTGTACAGAGGAGTGCTAGGTATTTCCAGACCTTAAGACACCACAGGGATGAGTTAAGAAATGGATGTGGCAAGAAAGTAGATATCTATACAAAATGCCCATGGTTTTCTCCTCAAAGGTGTTCTGCTCAGGCTGAATGGCACCTGTACTTACAGCCCTGCAGCCATTTTGTAATTAAGAGAAATCACAAAGCTGCTAGCACTACGGATGCACATGACTTTAAGCTATACTCATGGCTGAGGAAAGCTTACATGCTTTGCAACCTTCAGAGCTCTCCTGAAATGAGATTTTGACAGAGGTAGCAACCATGAGTTCTCTGATGGATTTTGCTTATCTCAAAGAGCAGGGATTGTGTAAGGATAACTCAAAATGAGAGTGAATTATTGAAAGTAAATTGTCCTTTCCAAGAAGGCAGCAGTTTAGCACAGTTCTGTTTCCTGTTGTAGGGTGAAAGAGATGTAGTTAAAGGACTGTGGGCCACGTTCCTTTGGAGAATGTCTGTCACTGTCTACATATATCACCTGTGTTCACATGCCTTCTATCTACAGCACTTACTGCACTTGTAGAGCTTGTTAATTTTAGCTACATCCAAGTTACTCAGCCCTTCTCTTTGCCCAATAGGTATAGAGGGGTCAGGAACTGGTACTATAGTTGGTTTTCCTGGAGTGCTGGAGAAATCATACCTGTAGAAAAAATGAAATCACATTTCTAGATTGCTTTTCATAGACAGAGAAATTCTCTAACTGCATAGTCATTTTTCATGTACCAAATAAACAAAATTCTAATGGAAATGGACAAGAAGCTTCTCAGAGACCCAGTAGCCTTCCCTGAAGAGGACCAGCATGGCAAATATTTGATGTTCAGCAGGGGAAAGCAAGCAAGCAGAAAAAGCTGCTCTGTCCTGAGTGAAATGGCCTTTCAGCAGTGTGCAGCAAAATGGACTGAATCCCACCTTCTTGGTTCCTGAGGCAAAGAAGCAGAAGTAGTTCTGTCTCAGTTACTAATAGCCTATTTGCTATCTGCAATTTCCTGCCTTCTGCTAGTCCAGTTTTATTTCATGGTTTTGTTCAGAAATTGTTACTTGCTTGTGGAAATAAAGGAGAAGGTACACGATACAAGCTTGTCCATTATGGACTAAAATGCAGCCTTAGACAGCGTTCCCATATTAATATAAGGCAGCATACAACTTCTCAATGGTATAAAAAATTCCATCTTTCTTGCTTCTATATTTGCACGTTGTTGTCTATGATCAGCTGTTACTACGTTTACAAAATAATTTAAACTTCAGAACTGGTTTAGATCATTGATTCAGTAGAGTTAGACTTTGGGCCACAGCCATGCCAAAGGCCTTTAGCAAGAGTACATTTGAAGAAAATGTTGTCCTATGTTTTGTTTCTATCCATATCAGCTCTTGTTTTCCAGGAATCCTGCTGACAAAGGAAGTATGCTTACCCTTAATAATGTCCATGCACTCAATTTTAAATGAACAGCAAAAGTCACTGTCTGCACAGAGCAACTTCTTCTTCCTAGATCTGAGCAGAAGATCTGAAAGCTGTTTGCTCCTTTGGAAAGATATCTCCGCAAACAACTTACGCGCCATAGTGCATCACTGAAGAGTAGTCATAGGGAAGGCCCAGGTTTTTGGAATTCATTTTTCCAAAGTTCCCTTGTTCCCCTGTAAGGTAGGAAAACAACATTTCAGTCAGAACAACTATTACAGCTCTAACAGTACACTGCCTGCTGTCATAATCCGGAGAGTAACATAGGATACTAATAGATGTTCTCATGAGATCTTGGATCTAGGAAAACCACCATTGATTTTTGAAATCCATGGGAACCCGTTTTTACATTCTAGTAGGTTTCAGAATATAAAGTTAATCAAATAAGTTCTGATATAATAATTTAATACATTCTACTCTTCAAGCAAAAGTATCCCTCTGTCCATCTTCATTAGAGTGTCTCCAAATACATTTCAGTGCATTATCTTGTATACTTTTAGCATCCAACCTATGTCCCCAAAGCTGCATCCATACCTTAAGAGGGAAATCTGGCTGACCACCTAGACAAAAAATTCAGATCTATGCATGGGTGTTGCTGAGTCCTTCCACCACAGGGTTATAATGCCACAAAAGAAAGGAATACATTTTCCCTGTTACTTGCCCCAGAGCCCATGCTACCAGACACGTTCTGGCTTTGTCTCTGGTCAAACACATCAGCAGTGACTAGAGTAAAGTGATATGACTCACATGAAGCAGAAAAGAAAAATTCTGTCAGAACAGCTGCTGAGCATCTCATCACATTTCATCTGTTTAGCCTTAAAAAGCCAATATGAGATAAGAAGGTGTTATACTGATACAAGGCTGGAGCCCAGGGACAAAGACTAGATTTCATGTCACCTAGCTTTATTTCTCCAAGTTAGGCACAGCAGCTATTCCTCGAGGCTTTCAGGATAGTCAGAGGAGAGGGAAAGAAAGAGAGACACAGCTGGAGGGAGTTCCATGTGAAGAAGGCACTTCTTTTTCTCACTGACTGGAGATCATGGATATGAATTACATGCTGGGTCTCTTCTCCATGGTGAGACAGGCAAACAAGCACTGTCAGAGCAGGGAGCTGAATGCAGCCAGCCTGGCATTAGGACTAAAGCCCTAGCCACTGAGCACTCCTTTCCAGTTCTGTACCTTCATTATTGTAACTACCAATGTGGTTTGTAAACCACAGACCATCTGGACAAGAGTTCAAAGTTGGACATCTTTGAGATCAATACAACTCAGCTGGCAGGCTTGCAACCAGAGCAATTTTCAGCCAGTAATGTCCTTCAGCACTGGTCCTGGGCGGAGGGCTGAGAGATGCAAAAAGTAGATTTGAAATCCCAACTGATAGAAAATTTAGGGATAAACATGAATTAGGACCTTTTCATAGCTGTAAAACTCATTTAAGGCTTTAACTGTTTCTCAACAGCATTGGCCTTCCTGACTCTGTTTTAATCTCAGTCCCTCTTATCTGCTGTACTGCCTTCAGAAAGAATTATCAGCAAGTGTGTAGCTTTTTTTGAGGTGATGAACAGAGAGCATAGTTCAAACGTGGTGAAACATTGAAGCATATGGCTACTGTTTGGCACAGAAGTGCCTTGCTGAATTAGTTTGCTACATAAAGGAAAAGTGACAGCATCCTGGCTGGACTGAGGTGCTGCCAGCAAACTACTACCTACACTACTACCTACCTTATCACATGCCAAAGAGATCTGGCTGTCTAGGACCTGCATATGTTTGGGGACTTACCCCATCTTTTCCACCCTCAAAAAAGAAAAAAAAAAACCCTTCCTCTGCCAGAATATAAGTGCAATGACTCAGAAGAGCTGAAAAGGAAACTATGGCTAAGACTGAATATATTCTTTTTCCCAAAAGTGTAGGAAAAACAAGCTGAGTTTCAAGTAGTTAGGTGGACAGCTATGGATCAGGCTGCATTTTGTCAAAACAAAGAAGTAGGATGGCTTCCAAGGTAAATTGCTGGATAAAAACAAAACCCAGAAAACATTCACAATATGAAAATCCTGGCAGGAGAAAAACAGCTTGTGTGAGAGGGTTGAGATGCTGGAAAAGGTCTTGAGGTCTAGTTCTGCACCACCAAGGTCAGCAGGAGCTCTGCCATCAGCACTGTTAACAGAAGCACGTTTTAACATCACAGTCTTCATGAACATAGCTCTTTCTCCATTTCCTTTTCCCTGCATTTCTTTGCATTTTTTCCCTACAGTGCTTGAGCTGCACACTCTGAATTCGAACTCCCTTGCCACACCAGTCATCTCATTCTCCACTCATGGCAAACACTCAAAACACCGATGATGCACCTCATCTCCTTTGGCATAGCCTTGTCCTCTTTACCTCTTCTCCCTCATTTATCATTTCATGATACTGTGCCTGAACCAGAGCTTGGTTACATCTGTATCCTTCAGGAATTATGACATCTGAACCTGTGGAGCTCCCTTTGCTAAACTAGTGTAAGACTGTGTTTAATGTATATAAGTTCATGTTTTCAACTTCTCTTTCCTAGCACATCCTTTGCTGACATTTCAAACATGGCACATCCTTGTTGTACAACGGCAAACTCACTGCAAAATTACACCTTAACGCTAGAGCTGAAACTTCAATAAAGAACAATACAAATAGAATTTACTTAGGATACCATGGGAATAGCTAAGAAAGTTTGGAGAACAGTGTGTTAGGAATTTGAAATAAAAACAATCAGGTTCCATCTGGAGAAAAAGATGGATATATTTTTAGCTGTGCATGATATTTAGTAGTGGAGTATCTTATTTGTTGAAGAGACTTAATAGAATTTGGTATTCAATTGTCCAGCCTCATTTACTATTATTTTCTATAATGAACTAAATAGACTATTGTGCTTTTGCAATTGTTATGGATTACTCAGCTCTCTAACAGCTGTCAGACAAGTGACTCCCTGCACATGTTCTTCTGGCATTTTCCTTCTGTTTACTTTCTCACTTTCCCTTGGATCTCTTTCCATTCTCTCTACCCTTTCCTCCCCAGAGCCTGGAGCTCTTGTATATGATGAGCCCATGTTCCCAGCACACAGTTCATGGGCATGTGCCCAAACTATTCATTCTGCATTCCTTTCTGTAAATAGTATCCACTTGTTTTCCCTCTACAGAATTACCATTCCTGATTGCTCCCCATGGCTCCTTCTTTTCATGTGTATATGATTCTGTCCACAAGGAAGAAATAATTTCAGTTTTTCCCCTCACATCAAGTGAGGTCCCAGAATTTTGCAAATGCTAATGGTTGCATGTGTTTCCAATGCCTCCACCTTGAGCCCCTTGTTGATACACATTTTAGGATATGTGCACTTCACTCACTGTCAAGATGCCTACTGGCTGCCTTCCCCTATTTCCATGGCTTTCCTGGGATAAAATTGTTGTATGATTCCCCAACATGATCTTGAATGTCACACTTCACCCCCCTCAGTTAAGGGTCCCATAGTCTCGCCTCCTGGCCAAGTCTTTGCAACAACATTTTGTAGCCCTGATGATCCTGGTATTTTGGGGCCTGAGCTCAAGATGCCAATCAAAGTAAGAATATAGAGCTATTATACACTGCCATAGGTGTAGCCACAGAAATTCCCTTAGTACAAACACTGAACAAGAAATTCCATCACACTGAATGTGCTGTTGCTGCTGCAATTCAGCCAGCATTAATCATGGTTCTTATTTGAATTCTTGTTCACAGGAGAAACATTCTCCTTTAACTGTAAGTATATATTTTCTCTTAAGATTTAGTGGACATACCTGCCACTATGTGTTCCCACATAATCTTGACAAACCTGTCCCGATCACTCCGTGCCTGTTCATGGATGAAACCCAGTGCATGGTTCATTTCATGCTGAATTGCTCCTTTATCCATGCAACCATTTTTCACCAGGCCTACTGCTTGGCGTCCTCCAATCTTTCCAAAGTAAGACCAGCAGCTAAGAAGAAGCAATCAATTACCAAAAGGATCACATTTAGCAAATACAAATATATAGATGTATTGATTATGTCACCAAGGTTCTCTAGATATACAGCCACAGCAGGAGACATGCAAATAGTCACTGGCATGAGATATCTAGACTTCTGAAAGCTGCCAAATGACACAGGAGGGAAATAAAGCCATTCTCATTTGTGATGAGAACGGCAAATTTTAAACCAGCAAATTGCCTATATCAAACTAAGGCAAAATAGTATAAAGTGTTAAGCAAAGAACCTGAAACAATTATACTTATTTAAATTTTTTACTACAGTTAAGGAAAATTTCTTATTATGAATTACACCCAATTATCTTTAAATCCACACACACATTTATTCCTGCAGCCTATTAGCTGATGTAACTACCAGTATATCTAAAGAAAAATGAAAAATTGCACCTTCTGTCTAAATCTTTACTTTCAGGATAAAAAAAAATACCAATTACTTAAATCCAAAACAAACCAGAAAAGAATCTGAAACACCTTTTGGGTGTTGCCACTCTCAGGAAACAGGGAACTTACCTCTGCCCTCGTTCAACATAAACATAGTCTGTTTCTGTAGTGCGATTTACAAATTGCACACAGGTCAGTGTGGAGATCTCTTGCAAAGCATCAGCAATCCAAGACCTCTCTGTTATTGCTAGAAAGAGAAGGGGGGCAGGAGAAATCTTTCTTGGTTAATCGAAAACCAAGGTGCATTGATGGGGTTAATTCCTTCAAACCTCACAGCACTTAATAGCTCTTTATCATACAAGTATAGTAAAAAAAGGGCACTAAACATTCAGAGATCTTCAAACTGATTGGATTTCTATGGGCAAGTATAACAATTACAGCTATCTGTATGTATATTATTTAGGAGACAGCTGATGGAAAGCAAAAGATTGTCATTGTTCCTTCCATTAGACAGAACAGAAGAAATGAGGCAGTGTCAAATGAGCAGATACAAATAGCTGGATTAAAGTCTCCCAAGTGAGCCAGCTGATAGTAGCTAAGCATGAAAACCCTATTTTGTTTATCAGAAAGAGCAAATGCTTGCCACAGGCCCCTTGGAATCACTTGAGACAGCCAAGGCTCTGAAGATCACGATGTTTCTTTTCAGGTACCAAATAAAGATCAGAGTGTTTATCTACTTTGGAACATTTTGGCCTAATTTGGCTTCCTCAGTTATGAATCATCTACAACCGATGTGTATCTCAATTTCCTAATATTTAAACTTTGGAGAGAGGGAGATAGAGGGAATAACCCTAACCTATCCACAAGAGTATATACTGCAGTTCTGGAGGCACATGGGCAGAGAAGCAAGCAGCCTAGATAACAAAGAGATTGAGCTTTCCTCACTTCCTTTCCCTGAGGAAGGGGAGTCAGGCTCAGGCTGTATTTTATTTCCATGCCATTTTCATTCAAGGTCTTTGAAGAAGGGTCTGTATGGAATCCACTCCTGCAGCCTTTTGCACGGGACAGAGCTACTGACTGAGTAGAGGGAATCAACAAAGGAAAAAAATATCTCAAAGGATTTTTCCTCCATTTTTGCCTCTACAGGGGTTCTAGTGTGGGAATATTTCTATTAGAGATTTGAAAGAAAATTATAGAGTTCCAAAACACGATCCTAGTGATAATTTTGACAAAAATATACTCATAATGTGAACAACTTATGCTTCTTCTAATATACTTCTTAATTATCAAACTACATTGTAGCTAATGAGAGCAAGCTAATATTTGAAATTAATTATCTGGCTATTAGCCCAAGTAACCACATATTTTAGTGTGATCTCTTTGGAGTCTTAGCCAAACTTCCATGGGGTTAACAGGATAGAAAAAGCGACGTCAACACATTTTCACTTGTGCAAAGTTTGCTTTTGGTGCATGAGAAACACAAAATAACAGGGGAAACAGAGAAACATAAAATAACAGGTAGTATAGGTACTGGAAAATCAAGGCTAACTTTAGAGCATCCATTTGCATGCACTCACAGAAATCAGAAGAAATGTTAACTGGAACCTTGACCAGTCCATCCTGTGACTTGGGCCATAAACAGCTCTCACAGTTAATTGCACTGCGTCGCCCTCTTCTCAAGAGGATGTCTCCTTCATACACAGCCACTTCACTACCTGGCATTTGCAGAAAATAAAGAACATACAAGGCACTGTAAAGGGCAATACATGTGCAGAAAGGGAGATGAGAGGTACACACTAACAAAGATTTTGCATCTTTGGAAATATCTTTTGCTGAAGTTTATTTCCTAATAATGTGAGGAAGGATTAATATGCTAAGACTAGTTAGGTTTGCCTTGCTTCCTGGATAGAAAAGTTTAGTATTAATATAAATGTCATAGTGCTGCTGTAATCAAAGTTGTGACTAAATAAACTTTAGCTTAAGAAGCTTTGGGAGCTTTCAGAGGGGAATGCTAAGTGTTATAAGTCATTGTTCTCTTTATTAGAGCTTATGGAATTAAAGAAAAATCGTAAGTGACCTCTGTAAAAATAGGATTAATTGTACAAAATAAATTACTATTTTTATCATGTATATTGAACGTATGCAAGCTATTAATTTCCAGGTTAACTGTGAATTTGACATAAGATATTTTGACGTGCTCCTCAGTTCTGACTCTAAAATACTGGGAATATATTTCTCACAGACAAAAGCTATCTGTTATTAGGCAAAGAAATTGTAGGAGTCTTGGGTATAGCAGACAGGAAAGTACCATATATCACATAAGAAAGAAAACAAAGTGAAAATATTTTGATTTGCTAGGGCTACAAATGGAAAAGAAGATTTCATGTAGCAATTGTTCAATAATTCTTCTTAATTTCTTTATCACAGCATCATAAACAATCACACTGAATGTGACTTTAAAACACATTTGAGTTCTGTGAATTGCCTTCCACTGATGATGGAAGAAAACATTTTCAAAGAGAAAAATATACCAAGTCATGATATTGAAGTATACAGATGCAGCCCCACCAAAACCTGTAGTTATTTATATAATAATTACAATCAAACTCACCTAAGTAATTCTTTCTTGTAGCTATCTGGAAAAAAAAAAAAAGTGCATATATTTTAGTACATGCTCATCTCCATAGCAGAAAAATTCTATCAAGTAGAATCACAGCAGTAAGAGTTTCTAATTAATTTTAAGATAGAGCAACTCAGCAGCAGCAATGTAAATTCTCAACATCTCAGAGCAGGGACACACCTGGACAGGTTTACTTAGTGCAAAGCTACAGAGAAATGCTAAATGAGTTGGCAGGAGAAAGTATTTCATCTTCAAATTTCCAAGATGATCTTCTCTGCTCTGCCGCTCAGTTCTCAAAATTGTGGTTAGTTTACTTGGGGCAGGTTTTATGGGAAAGCTGCTGCTGTTGTTAACAAGCATAACAAAATTAGATAACAAGAAGTATTTTCACAAAACAAACAAGCTGCAGGACCTCTCAAGAGAATTTCCAGGCTCCCATTTCTTATTTATCTTTAGAAAACAGAGGAAGTGGAGCAATAGGAAAGAAAATTCAGTAACCTTAAAGTGACTCATCTTTAATTCTAAGAAGAAGCCATGAGCTGCTGCAGGTCCCCTCACTGCTGACCAAGGGACAGGATATCCGGCAGCAGTCTGTTTACAGCAGAACTCCATCTCAAGGAACTCTTTGATCCATCCACACTGACTACCTGTAATAGTAACTCCTTAGCTTGCTGCCAGGAGACACCCAGCTCTGCAGAGCCCATCTATCTGCCTGTCCCCTCTGTGCACAGCTCCCAGCCAAGCATTTCTGGCCAGGAGCACTAAAAATCTGTTGGAGCCAGAGATGAATCTGATTTGACAGAAATTGTTTTTCCAACATGGTATCTTGCAATATAATCATTGCTGACAGAAATTGTGTGTCTTTCTGGAGTCTGCAAATGCATGAAACCACCAGGTCACAGAGTTTTGGCTTCCCAGATTTTGGGAAGCCCTCTTTCCTTTGATGTTCATGAATAGAAACAAGACTAGAAAAGCAGGCTGAATCCTAGAAATCTCACACAGTAAGAATAGGCCAAAGAATTAGAATATTCATGCTAAAGCCTCATGAACATCACCGTAGGCAGGCAGATCCTGTTTTCTTCTCCCAGCTTCATCTCCTGCACAAACACTGAGGAGCTATAGAAAATCTTGAAGATTTACTCTACCATATCTTTAAGAAACAACCTTTGACATTTCTTGCAAAGACATTATGGAACCTATGTAGCTCACAGCAAATCAACATGGCAAGTGCCTTTCCAGAGAGATATATGGGTTGGTCCTTTGTTTTTAAAGAGTACTTTGCAAGGAAAATTTTAGCTGATACTATGGAAAGCTTTGCTACTAATATTTTCATTTTACCCTACTAATAGTTTGCTTCTCAACTTTCTAAAACATTGCACATTTCTGTGACTTCCACAACTTATCTGCATTTATCATTTCCATGTAGAAAAATAATGAGGTGCAGATAAAAAGGACCCTTTTTTCTTCGGTTGCTCAGAAGATGAAGTTCAGAAGTCTTCATTAGTTTGTTATATCATTAACCAGAGCTCCCCTAGTACAGCTCCAAGCAACCTCTGTGTCTATCACAGGAGCATACTTCTGCTGCTACAACATCACAAAATGACAGAGAAGAGAGCAGAAGTTATTAGGCAATAAAAGCAAGAGAACAAGACCAGATCACTGTGGAGAGCCTGCAGCTGGATCATTCCAGGTGTGCAGCAAGAAGGGATGGGAAGGCCCTTTGAAGTTCTGCCATACAGTTTTGCACATTCATTCCATGGGGAAAAAACCCCCTCAAATCAAGAGATTTATCCCATGGTTTAATTAATTTTCCTGACTGCCAGAAAACAACTGGGTATTTTTCAAGGATAATTTGTAGACCAAAGTCTTGTATCACCTGATAACACATTAACAGGAGTTGTCTCATAGATGCAAATTTCCTTTTTGAGGCTGCTTTTCTAAATTATCTGCTTTGATATTCTACCAGAATATTGTTCAGGTCTTGGTTTCATTATCTATCCAGATAATTTGACTACACAGCTGTAACTTGCTTTACTTCTCCCATATGCCTTTTCTCACACTGCATTTGAAGTTCTCATTCTTAGCCACACTGTCCTTGATCTGCCACATATTTTATCATTGCTATTTGTTAGAAATTTTAATACTATGTTTATCACTTCTTTGGGGGATGCTTACTTAGTTTCACCTTTATTCCATGACAGAGATAGGGCACTTCTTCCACCATGTAATCCAAATTGCTCTTGGCAAAACATTAAATGACAAAGTTAGAAAAAAAACCCAACATCTGTAGGGGTTTAAGTAGAAGGTTTGGTATCAGTTACAGGTATCATCACAAGCATTAAGTACAGTATCTCCTATGTTTTTTCCATAATGAGAAAGTACAGAGGCATTTTCCCTGTCTAAAGCATTAGAGTGAATCAACCTATGAAGGCTTCCTTTCCTGTAAGGGGAAACAAAATTCAGGAGGGTGGATGGCCATGTGATTGTCTAAGCATCCTGTGGAATATCACATTAAAGCTCAGTTCCCAGCTATTCACTCAAAGGTTATGCAGGCAATTTCTAGTGAACAAACAGTTGGCATAACTCAACTGTGTGTTCACCTTAGGAAGCTCATTACTTTTGAGGAGGAATCACAGATATCTCTACATGTTTAAAGAGGCAAACCATTCTTACTACATAAAAATTTCCTAATTTTTAAAGCAACAATTATAGAAATTATAGAAATATAGAAATACAGAAATATAGAAATATAGACTATAGAATATAGAATATAGAATATTAAAGTAACAATTATAGAAAACATTGCACTTACTACATGACAATTCTTTTTAAGGCTGTTTTGAGCAACTCTGCATTTAGGGAGAAGTCAGATTCTGTGGAAGGGCATTTTAAAATAACTTTGTAGCCATTAAATGAAGCTATTATACTACACTATAACAGGCTGAAAAGAGTTAAAATATAAAAACAAACACAAAATTTCCTTTGTGTTTAAAATTATGATGTTTAAGAGTTAACTGTTTACAGATACTGTGTCTTTCAGGAGGCCAGGATTAGTGAAAGCATGCAATTCATGCCTCATTAACTGATTGAGAGAAGAAAATGAGCTTTCCTGCTTTTGAGTTGTCAGTCAGTTAATCAGTTTAGAATAATTAAATCATTGACCTTGATCAAGTGCAAAAGTGTTCAGCTTTTGCAGAAAAGGTCAGAATCACAAAAATAAAATTTTAATCTGTTCCCTGGTCCTTACTTTGTCCCGGTTACCAGGCAGCAAAAGCAAACTTTTTATAGAAAAAGTTTTGAGCAAAGCATACACTTGATACAAAAAACCTTTGAATGCTAGTTTTAATATAATTAGTCACTTGAGGTGTATGTTATTACAGTATTTTATTCCACTGCATATATTGACCTATTTCCACATTTTAGGTATGTTTTTATTTAAAAGAAATATTTACTCTTTACAAAAAAATAATCACCAGTGTCAATACTGAACTATGTTGAAGTCAGTTTAAAACCAACGTGTGCAGACTCTGTCCCTCCCAGACCTTCCACTGCAGTGTGATCTCTGCTATTTTACCACCACTTATCCTTTATCTTTCCAGTGTCAGAATGATACCATAATGTTAGAAAGGAGAGGTGCAAGTCCAAAGACTTTGCACTGGAGAAAACCCCAGGGGTCAGTGAGCCATAACCCCAGATGATGCCTAGAGACAAGAATCAGCTGAAGCATTTACAGCACAGTTGGTTTTCTCTGGTTTGCAGTAGATGTAGGCTGAAGAGAACTTTACTATAGCTTTTGAACTTGATGCATGGGGAAAGTTGGGTTCCTGGAGACAAGCTACAAAGGTTGTTTTCAGTATTTGAGTATCTACGTACCCAAGGACTGAGCCAGATGGAGCTGGCTGGTCTATAGCTTCCCTGGTTCTGGTAAAACCTGGTCTGAGACCAGTATCCAACTGGAAACATCACACTAAAGCACTGTTTTATGTTCAGACACATAACAGAAGTCCTGATTTAATGCTGCTCTCTAGTGGTTTGCTATTTGTGCAAATGGGACACATTTCCAGAAACAGGATTGCCCCATCACCATTCACAGCCTGTTTGCTCCTTTGATCCCTGTCTCAGCAGGGACCACTAACTGCTTCCTGCAGAAAATGCTTACAGTCATGAAGAGTCTGTCCTGTAAGCTGTGCTGAGAAGTGACGGATCAGTTTTAGCCTGAACCATCTCAAAACTTAGGTTTAGCTTCTGCAGCGTGTGACTGCAGTGCACACCTCCTCCAGATACTTACAGATTATACATACAAATGCCAAAATATATTTCTGAGGTGCTTTGATGGCTTTCCTGATAAGTCTTGAAGGAAAACCAAGACAAATGGGCCAGAAGGGAACAGCCAGAAAAGGGCTACTCTATAAGGGAGGGCTCCCTAGGAGAGCACAGCCTGTTTGATGTGAATTGCATCCAGCTGCTGAAGGCAGAGACAAGGACACAACACAGATCCAAGGCCAAGAAAGACCAAGACTAGGCCAAAGATACGGTATGGAAGAAATGCAATTGCTCATCCTGGATCCTTTTAAAAGTTTGATGGCAGTTTCCCGTAGCTCTGGCACTGTGGTGATTTAAGCAGCATTTACTGAGCTCACTCAGCAGCTGAGCAGTTTCATATGTGAGCTGCCTCTGAACTCCTAGGTGAGCATCATCTGCTCCTAGTAAGTTGTTACTATTTACTGCACTGATTTGTGCTAAAACCCTTTCTTGTCAGCAGTGATATTTTCTCTGAGACATTCTTCCTAAATATATTTTCTCAGATCAGCTCCTGTAAGGAATGTTTTATCAGGAAAAACCCTGTTCTGCTCTGTAGCACATCAGCCTAAGGGATGCACAGCTTTGCTGCAGTAACCTCCTCTTCTCCTTTACTACTTGCTTATCTACTGATTCTATCAATTTGATTGATTTTTCTTGTTTTTTTTTTAATTCTCATTTAACTCATGTTATATGATGCCATTTGTCAGAATTTACACTGCTTTTTATTTTCACTATGCAGATCTTCCATTCTTTATTTCTGCTGCTTCCTGTGTCTAAGCATCATGATTGTAGTTTTACAATGTCTAGTACACACCTTATTTCCATTTTAGATAATGATATCTTCTTGCCATTTTCAAGTTTTTATTCTTTTAGTTGTACTTTGTCTAATTTCTTTGCTTTTTGGGAATCTTTTTAAAGGCTCATATTACAAGTGTGCATTTTTCAGGTCTCTCTCTGCAACCAAAATTTGGACTTTATAAAAACACACAAATATATGTACATGCATTTCCACAGCAGCTTTCAGGGCAAGAAAGAAAAATGGTTTCATACACAAGAGATTACTTTCAGATTAAATTTCTTACTAGGTAAGTGTTGAGCACCTAGGAGAAAGCAAACATTTCTTTCATAAATCTGTCAGGTTGATACTTCAGAAATTGAATAGGTTCAGTTTCTCTGAGTATTGTAGGACAGCATATGTTTTGGGACTACACTGCTAGACTAAAAAACATTTAAAAAAATGTACAAGTGGATAATAATGTTCAGAGCTTTCTTAATATGTCTCATCCAATTATTATGAAACTATATTAAAATATTACACTGAAAAATGTGGTGAGTAGCTGCATTTCATCAATAAAGAAATTCAGATGCTGACTCCTGGAAAAGCATATCCAGGATCTCTCAGCAGTAGAATGAGAACTGAGTCCCATGTCCTCACTCTCTATGTGGATTGTTACACATTCCTGATATTCCAGTATTTGCCAAATGAACAGATCCTCCAGTTTTCAAGGATTGTCTTGTAAGCACTTATAAATCATCTGGGTGCTGTTATCTCATTTCTACACAGAAATTAAGGTCAAACCTGAAACAGGGAAATCTGAGAACCTGCTGTAGTATCTTAGTGCTGGTTGATATTTAAGTCAGATATTTTAGATACCAATGTTCTACTAGGAAAAAAAAAATTAAAATTCAGTTGGTCACTGTCTTTCTCCTGGAGATTAAAAGGAGCTGAAACTGCTATATAAGGGTTCATTGCTGTCTCTGTCAGCAGAAGGACCAGATACCTCATGAACATTAAAATTAAAGCAAGGAAAGAAGGAACAGAAAAATAAGGTGACAGAACCTGAGTCTGTTGTATCTGAACCTGTGCATTCTGACAGCTGTGGGACTGCCCCAGCATTTTATGCAGTTCTGCTATGCAAACTTAGCACTTTCCTTGCTGCAGTGGAGAACTGAGACCTTTAGCATTTTGCTTTTTAAGTAGCTCATATATTTTTCAACAGTTACAAGAATCCATATAACTTGCCTGTGCTTTTATCTCCAGGGCAATGCTGGTATCCTATCTCCATGGTAGCTCTACAGTAGGCAAACTGAGGTCATTTCTTTTCCTTTCAAGGCTATAATTATTAAGGCACAGCCCATTAGTGGAGAATAGTATGAAGGAGATGAAAGATC
Source organism: Cettia cetti (assembly GCA_013401135.1). Taxonomy (NCBI): domain Eukaryota; kingdom Metazoa; phylum Chordata; class Aves; order Passeriformes; family Sylviidae; genus Cettia; species Cettia cetti. Next base: position 11,870 of record VZUI01043620.1, on the reverse strand, counting down.
CCTTTCATGGCAGTAATGGTTCCACCACATTTCACTAGGCTCAGAAAAAGGATTAACTGTACGTGCTAATCCCCATATACAGGCATAAAAGCATAAGTGCATAAAGCAGAAGCACAGAGTTTTGCATAGGGGCAGTGTCTCTTGCAAGCACCTAAGCAAACAAACACTAACAAATATTTGCTCTGCAAGGGGTTTTTCAAGAGTGTATGAAATCTGTAACAAGCATTTAAACAGTCTGTGCAAAATACTTCTCATTTGGTTTTGTGGTGAAGCCAAGGTATGAATGTCCCTCCCCCCCCCCTCTAATCCACTGTTGTGAGTTGGGTCTGAGATGGAACTGGATTCCTGTAAAAATTATGGTTATATATCATCAGTTCTAAATCATTGTTGTCACCCACTTTGTGTGCCACTCCAATTAAATATTCAGAAATACACAAGAGTGCATCCTTTGACAAATGTACTGCCAGACATTTTTTTCTATATGTGTGCCCCCATCATTCCTGTTCATACAGCATCCCCAGTGCATGGTTTAATTCACTGTAAATTACTCCCTCTTTCATGCAGCTTTTCCTTCAAGTAATTATCTGGGAGTCTCTGTTCTTACTAAAGTGAGACCAGCACCTACAGAATGAAAGACAGTCTTCTGGAGTTCATTTATCATCTGAAGACTGGGACTTGCTCTAACCCTAATCTATAAGAAGAGAGTCAGTCACCTGTGGCAGCTTGCAATACCTGTATTGACTGTAAATTGCAGAAACTACACACGGATTGCATATTACACCAATAAGGGAATGTGTAACCCTATTCTTTGTTTATTACTTCTGGGATTACATATAGTTGGTTTGAAGTGTTCAACACCCTAGACACCATTCCAGGTGCTGACATCTGTCCTAACCTGACATGATAGGCAGCTTGAACACAGACCTGCCTCTGAAGATGCTGTCTGGGGATTTTTTAGAAATGTTTTTTGCTTGGTAATTGGACTTTGCTATCAATATTAATTGTGTACTGTCAGCTGCTCTTGGTGGAAACTTGTTTTGAGCAGAAGCTGTTGAATGTGGGTAGTTTTAAAAGCTACACAAAGTGTGCCTGTGTGAGAAGTGAAGCATCTCTGGCAGTTGCTGTGTCAATGTGGTGACACTGACAGTCATTTTTCTTTTTGCTATAGATTGCCAGGTAGATGGTCTCTGCCTGTTTCCTAGTGTTGCAGTTCAACAACACTGTCACATTCCAGAGGTGTCTTGGAACATTAATATGGATCTAATGCAAGGCAGTGGATACTTTGTGGATCAGTGGTCAGGTTGGAAAGATGACCTGGGGGAGGGAGTAAGAGGGCAGGACAGAGGCAGTTGGCTAAAGCTGCAGTGGACAAGCAGATCTGGACTTAGTTACAGCCCAAAGTACACCTGTAGATCTTAGGAAATTCACACAGTGCCCATCAGAGAAACAAGTCACTGATGTTAGTGTCTCATCTCTAAAAGAACAGGGGAAAGGAAAATACCAATTACTCAAAAGGAACACAGAAACTCAGCAGAAGGTTAATAAAGTCAATATTTCATTACATCTTAACAGTGTGAGATACAGTTTATGCTGGAATAAAAGTGTATCTCAGTTCAGTATCTCTAGTATTCTTTCTGGACCACAGATTCTAGGCTTGAAGGCAGCTAGTTGATTTTTAATCCCTGTTGTCAACATTGAGAAGAAACTTTACCTTGGAGAGGGGGATCACACAACAGATGATAAATTCATTAGAGGATATTGGCCAGAAGCACAGGTTATAGGAAACACCATAACTCTCCAAGCATTATCATGTCAATGTCTCTTTCCTGTAAAAGAATTTACTGTCTGTGAAGGTGGAAAAAAATACTTTAACAAGTCAAAAATACCCTGTAAAGAGAGAACCATCATATGAATTTTATTGTTCATGATGGGGTGAATTGTTATTAAGAACCTTGTTCTGACATCCTGAGAAAAAATCACTGGTGATTCCAAATGTCAGCAGAATCTACTAACAGAGCTTTGCTCTCTGTACAGTTCCAAGTCTTTGGAATGAGTTCAAAGTAAAAATGAATCTGAAAATTCCTGAAATCTGGGAAGTCCATATGTGAATCCAGTTATGTTTCCTGGTATTTTGGCAGAAATGGTTTTTTATTGCAAGGCTTTGAAGCCTACATAAAAATTAAACTGCCTTCGTGCTCTATAACTGAAGGCATTTGAAATACAGCAGCTTTGTTTAAGTGAAGCCAAAAGTTCAAGCTTGCTTATTTCAGGTTTTTTCCCCTCATTAAAATTACCAAAACCTGCTTTTATTGCCAAACACATGGCTTTTGATGAAATGCAGCTTTCAGTCAGTTTTTAGGCTGGATTTTGCAATTAATCTCATTTGAATTTTAATTTTGGAAACATAATATAGATGCTTTCACAGTTTATTTGGTATGAAGTGATTTCAAATCTTGTTATTTTTCTCATTGATTCAAAGCTAACCATATACTACATGAATAAGCTGTTCACCTTTATTATATTTTAAAGCTAAACTAAAATTAGTATCTTCTTCATTCTCAAAAAATATTAATTCTAATTAAAAAGAATTTTGTCTTCAGAGAAAATAAAATTCTTTACCAGTTTGAGAGTTAAATAGATGGGGTATCTGATGTATACCTATTGTACTTAAACAACAGAAAAATCCTATGGAAATTAGTGAGAATTTTGTATGACCTCAATGATGAACTTCTAAATTTAATATCTGAACACTCCTATAAGCATTATCTAATGAGCAGGAGGTGCAACCATTACAGTTATGCTTCTATAATGGCTCTTCTTACTTTATCATTTATGTTATCCTTGCAGATTGTAGCATTTTCTACCTAGTGTTTGCAGGGATGAGCATGATATAAGATGTAGGTGAAAAATCAGGCTGTAAAAATCCTTGGTTGACAAAAATGTGCCCTTTTTTAATGCAACCCATTTTGTACAAAATCTCACTAGAAGATGCCATCATCTGTTGGTGGAAGTGCTTTGTCCATTTAATAGAAACCTCATGAAACACCTCCTGCCATAATGAAATAGAAACACATTCTTTCTTGGTGCTCTGAGAACAAGCAGACCATGTCAATAGTTGAGTGAGTCCTCATATCATCTTCAGTGTATTTATTTTCTTGTCATGTAACAGGTTGGGAGAGGCTCTGTCACAGGCATTAAACAGCTTGCCTCATTTAACAATGCTCTTTCAAAGAACAAAAAAAAAAAAAAAACAACAAAAAAAACAAAAAAAAAACAAAAAAAAACCACAAAAAAACCACAAAAAACCAACACAACAGAGAACAAAAAATAATGACCCAATAAGCCAAGCTGATGTTTGGAGTTCAGGATTTTGGATTTTATGCAACTGAGAAAAAAACATTTGCATTCAGAAAAGTGGGCATACTGATTACAGCTCTGCAAGGTAATTGGTAAGTGCTCTATCATTGTACAGAAGGGTCTTTAATAGAGATTTGAAATGGATTTTAGATGAGAACTTTGCCAATAAAAGGGATATATGGTCACAAAATGTGCTTGATACATGAGGAGTGTAGCGCATTATTATTTTATCACAGAAACATAAAAATCTCTTCCTTCCATGGGAAAGACCCAGATGTTATATGCACAAAGCAATATGTCAAATCCAGTATAACTAATTTCAGAAACTATTAAGAAATCTCCTATTGTTACCATCCCCTAACAAGGCATTCAGGAATATGCTGACTACTTGTCTACACTTGATGCCATTCCTTTTCTTGATAACTCTCCTATTTCCTGATAAAAACACTTCCTACTGCCCAGGGGGAACTGTAGCTTGTCTTTATTTTATGCAACAGCGAGCCATTCTTTGCTTTTAAACATACCTGTACACTTTGCACCTAATGCTAAAATGCCATGTGAAACACTGAAATTTGCAGAGGGCAAAAAACCCCTGCTGCATATGAGCTTTTGGCATACCAAATTCTTCAGCTTGAGCACCATGGGCCCTTCACAGGGGAGTGCAGGTGAAAACCTCTGGGCCTCTAAATTATGCTTTCTACAACTATGAATCCTATGATACAGCCAAATCACATGGCTGTCTATGCTTTTCCTGCTCTACCATTAGGATTTAAGAATGTCTTAAAATGAATAGGAACTCCTTAAAAGGAGTCAGTTCCTGAATTAGGCTGTTGCCAGTCCAGGATGTAGGAGGCTAAGTGATGCTTCTTGCTCTGTCACAAACATTTTTTGTGGCAGCTGATACCTTGCTCAGATTCCAGTGTAGGGTAATGTTTAGGCAACTGATTGCTGTAGGTATATAGCTCCCCTTGGTTGAGTTACCTTTGTGCCTTCAGCTGAACTTCATGCCAGTGAGAATTTCATTAATTCTCTGCTGGAGTTGCAATGTTCTCCAACCACCGGCCACCCAGTGCAGCAAGTACCTCCCTACCTTGCAGGGGTGTTGTAGAGGTGAAGTTAGGAAAGAGAGAATCAAATGCTGCTGTACTGACAGCTATAGAGGCCTGTAAGGCATACAAAGTAAGGGTAGGTCTCTCAATACATGAGTCGTTCACCAAGATGTAGCATGAGGAAATCTAACACTAACATGTTTGCAAAGTTGTGGCTAATTTGTTTGTTGGGTGTTCTTGGGATGCTTGAAAAGGCCAATGGCAAATTTATTTTCTCAAGGTAAGGGAAATGTTTTTCATCTGGAACAGAGATGTCTGGAGGAGTTTTAAAAGCTCCAGTCATTACTAACCAGCAGCTTAATCATCTGGAAATAATTTCCTTTCTAGCAGGACCCTTTAACACATGAGCCAACTACTGCCACCATACTGTGACCACCTGTTCCAATGAATTATTGCTGTGTATTATTTTTCTGTCTTACACTACCTGGCACTTGCATTTCTTTTTGCTCTATTATGTTTTTTAGCAGCAGGCAATGATAAGGCTGCTCAAATGTCACACAGGGCAAGAATATTACTTAAGAAACTAGACAGGAAAAAATGGAAGTAAACGGGTAACAAAGCAGGGCCATTCTGCTTGATGATGCCAGCCACCTGTACTCAGGTGAAATTGAACCTTGCAGCAGTCTAGTTATCTCTGTTTTAATGTTTCTGTCACCTGAGAACTTTAAAACAATCATTAGTTATCTCAGTCTTTTCAAATGCATCTAAGGGAAAGCTCTATCGTTGTAGGGGTGTGATTTGGGACTTCAGTTGTTGATTGGGTTCTTATCTCTGAGCCAGTGTGTGGTTATCAGAATAGGCAAAAAGTGCTGAAATCTCATCTCCTAAAGCTAGTAAACATGACAGGGAGAAGCTCTTAGTCATTTTGCACCTGAGGAGTGGACTTTCTAGCCTACACAGAAAAAAAATATACCTGAATATCACTCTTCCACACACACTCACCCCTATATAAAACATGGTAACTGTTATAAAACTGTTTTTTTTTTTAAAGAAGTAGTTTGAGAATGTACTGAGACCAAATCTGAAGGCAATTTTTTTTCCACTGACTTCAGTACCTTGAAGAAAATTATAAATGAGCAATAGTTTATATGTTTGAGACCCCAGCATTTACTGAAAATTCTAGATAGGCAAATCTCCCCAGTTGGTCCATACTTCTTGAAGGCTGGGAGGAGAATTTCTCCATGGAAAGACATCACTTTTAATTTACAAACAGTGGAGTTTATGGAAGCATATATATTAGCCATTTTGCTTCAGTAGAGACACACTCTTGAGGTGAATCTCACCAGACCATGACTGGAGTGCATTATATGGACTAAATCCTTTTGGATAAAACTAAGTAATAATTTCAGTGCTGCTGAAATATTTTCAGGAATAAAGTACTTTCTATGCTTAGCACAAAGTAAACAAATTGCTTTCTTATTCTTTGCCCCCCTCTTCATCACCTATTTGTCTATCATCCAGAGTATTCTGATTTTTCAGCTGGAACATTCTTTAAATGTTCTGCAGATATTGCAAACATTACAACCTAAAGTTAACTTACGTAAAAGATTGCACTTCAATCTATTTTATTTTATGGGCTTAGGAACTTGCTGAAAAAAGTTATGTTCATCTGAAATTCACTATCTTAAATGGAGAAAGTTGCATTTTGAACTTCACTAGAGTGAATAATTTAACCTGAATGAGGGAAAATATATTTTTCTCTTTAACCCTTTATACTTTAGGCAATATTATTTTATTGTTAATCAGGCTATAATTTGCATGTTAAACTCAACACAAACCTTATATGACCTTCTTTCTACCCATCAAAATATGGATTTGCATTACACAATTAAAAAATTAATATAATTCTACTAATACTATTGACAAGATTATTTGATATAAATTTGTTTTGAAGGAAGGACTTACATTTTGGTTATATTATTACAGTTAGTTTTATATTTCTAATATAGAGGGTAGTATCTTGCACACATATTGTAGATGTGCTTATATATGCACATACATATATGTGCAGATCTGTAGAAATTCATGTGGTATGTGAAACCTTTGTTGAATTCACTGGCTTCCACTACTGCTCTTCTGAGAAGATTCACATGCTTGAAGTATCTTTATCTGTACGTAAGAAATCATAAATTCTGCTATGAGAGTGTGTGTCAGGAAAGGGCTGCAGAATACTTCCTCTAAGAAGTGATGCAGATAATTATGTAAGGCATGGATGTGTTGTGAAAAGCAAAGGAAATTACTCTTTTTAATTGTCAGCCCATGTGAGGTGAGGGAATTACTTTGGTTGGTGTCTTTCAAGAGTTTCCTTTTTAGCTGAAAAATGGAAACCAGTCTTATTGATACCATTCTAAGGAGGTTCTGCAATTTGAAATGACAGTATGGGACAAACTAAAAATTAACTGTGCACTGAGAGAAGGTATTCCTAGACTTTAAGCAATGTAATTTTTCCTTTTATGGTTTCTGACTAAATAGAGTCTGCTGTATTCCAAAATGCCTTAAAAGACATATGGGTGGCTAGGACACTTTTTTAGAAAAGAAATTGCAACATTTCTTAGTCAAGAAGTTACAAAAAGGAACAAAAGCAGGATTTCCTCTTTTGGATTCAACCACTTGTTGAGTTAGTTATGTTCTCTACATATTAACTCAGCATCATATCTGGAATAATATTAAATCAGAGAAAGATTAACTCTTAATCACCCTCATTCATTTAATGTTTTCTCTCCCTATTTCAGGAAACATTACTTCAAACCATTCTTTTTGTTTTGTCTGGCTTCTCTCATTGCACCAAACCATCCACTAGCAGAACATTTCTATCCATGCGTGTGGTTGTGCTCAGTGATAGTTTTAAAACAATACAAGAGAAAGAAAACCTTAGATGCCAAAGATTATGTCCAGATTCTTTTATCTTTGCCCCCAAAGTGTACTCCCTGGCGTGAAGCAGCCGCCTGGGCGCAGCCCCCATCCTGCAGGCTGGAGCCATGCTCCATTGGCTGAGGGAAATGGGGGGAGAGGGCTCGAAAGCCCCATGGGCTCGTGGTCACCCAGCTTGTGAGCAGGACCGATTGTCCAGCTGGTGAGGGGTGTGGAGCGCATGTCCCGCGAGGAGCGGCTGGGGGACACGGGGATGTTTAGCCCGGAGAAAAGGAGGCTCAGGGGGGACCTCTCTCTAGTGCTCCTGGCAGGAGGCTGTAGCCAGCTCGGGGGCACTCCCTTCTCCGAGGGAACAAGTGACAAGATGAGAGGACTTGATAGTCTCAAGCTGCACTAGAGGAGGTTTAGGTTGGACATTAGGAGGAATGTCTTCACAATAAAGGTGGTTAGACACTGGAATGGACTGACCAGGGAGGTGGTGGAGTCACCTTAAGAGCTGTTTTAAGACTGGATGTGGCATTTAGTGCCATGGTCTAGCTGTAATGGAGGTGTTTACGTTAGACTCAATGATCTCATAGATCCTTTCCAACCTAATGGATTCTATTTGATTCTGTGAATGCCGGCAAGCCTGCAGCGAGAGCAGAGCTTGGAAAACAGGCTCCTCATCTTGGCCAAACAAACACTGCTTCCATGTTTGACTTACGGCCGAGTCAATTAATCTCCGCTGCATTCCCAGCAGTTTACACTGGAAATTGGAAGAGGCCAGTACGTCACTACAGGTGAAGCACTTCACCTGCCACGCCAGGCAGCGGCTTTGGCTGGCGGGCTCTCTCGGTGAAGGCTGCGCGGAGCCCTTGCTCCATCGGGCACTGTGGGCTCCGAGCCTCCCGCAGCATCACTGCGAGCCCCCCGCCAACATGGCGCCCCTGACCCCCGCGCTTCCTCTTCCGGCCGGGTTGCCATGGCGCTGCCCCCCGGCCCAGCCTCCCCCCGCCCGCCGGTGTGTGTTTACATCGGGCAGGAGGAGCCGGAGCCCCAGCGCCGGGGGAGACGGGCACGCAGCCGCCGGCCGCCCGCCCTCCCTCCATCCCCGCCGGGCGGTGCTCCGGGAGACGCGGCATGAAGGTGATGCTGGCGGCTGTCCCCGGGGCAGGGGGTTCGTCCGGGCTGCGGCGGCTCCCGGCGGCTGCGGGGGGGCGAGGGGCGGGGGCCGGGCCCCGGCGGTAACCGGTGGCGGGGGGTGGTGGTATCCGTGCGCGCTCGTAATGAAGCACACAACTTCCAGAAGCTTCCAACTTGGCGGGGGATGTGGTGACGCTTCTTGGGTCCGTCTCCCGAGAAAGAATCCCCCCTTCTCTGTGTTAAAACCTGGATCGTTTCCTGCGGCGCTGAAACGGGAAGGGAGTAGCGTGGGAGCCGGGGAAGGCTGCCTGCGTCCGCTGCCCTTCTAGGCTGGTGTTCCCACGGAGAAATTGTCCTTCTTCCCTGGGCACCTTCCCTCATCCCCAGCATCTCGTGGATTCCCCTCCCTGGAAGCCGTGGGGTTCGTGCCTTGGTGTGCGGCCGGGCTGCTCCGGCGCTCACCTGTGCCGCTGCTCTCGCAGGCCCTTCCCTAAGCCTCGGGAGATCGTCGCCTTTCTCCGTAGTTTGCAGTAGAAAACTATTAGGATAGAGAATGTCTAACCTGAGCCGGCTGTTGGTGTGGGTGCTGAGGCTGGCTGGACTATAGAAGTAGTAACATATAACACTTAGATGCGAGGTTGTGTCTTCAGTTGTGTTGGTTGGGAGTCAGCAATGCTGTTGCATTTCTTTTTCTTCACTTTATGTTGTCATATCTCTTTTAATTTTCAGGTTTATGACTTTTGAAGGGGTTTTCTCTCATTAATCAGTCTGAAACTTGAGGCACACCAGGCATTCCCTGTCTCCTGAATTTGTCCAGTGGTAAAACAAAAAGATGTATTAGCTAGGTTGTAAGCTCTTTGAGGCAGAAACTGTACCAATCCTGATGGAGAAATTTGGCTCAGGCCTTCCTCCAAGCCTCTGAGTCAAGTAAGTGTGTGTGAGAAGTTAATCAGCTTGTGCAGGTGTTGGCTTCTGGGAAGTGCATGTGTGCAGACACTGAGGTTAGCAGTTGTCTCTGGGCACCAGGAGCTCTTAACCATAAGTACCTGCACAGCTGGTGGAGGAAAGAAAAGGGGCAGCCTCCGCATACATGCAATAAATATATGTAAAAAGAGCATCTCCTTCTATGCAGTGTTATATTTTGTTGTGCATTTGTACAAAGCCTGATAGTAAAAAGTGCATTTTTTTCTTTCTCTCTGAATGTTTGTTAGTTCTATTAGTGTAGGATAATAAAAAGTATGTGTTGAGAACGTTATTGATAAACAGCATAGGCTTTGGGTGATTCGTTGACTTAAACTATGAAACAAAAACAGTACATCCAGCTTGAGGTCAAAACTGAAAAGATTTCCTTCAGCTTCTGTTTTATTGCATCAGAGTAAACAGCTACTTATTCTTCCTAAGCCCCTTACTTCTGCTGAATTCCTTTTTTGCCCCACTAGAGTGGGGAAAGCTCGTGTCTGTTTAAGATGAGCTCATTCAAAATGGAACAAGATATGAGTGGAATCATGTTCTGACTGCAAGGAAAATGCATGTGTTTGGGGGGAGAAAGTTGTTTGGTTTAACCAATCATTTTTCAGGTAAAAGCTCTGTAGAGCTTTTTAATATAAAAGGGTTAATTTTTTTTTTTCCTCTGGGTGGATAATTTCTTTCAGTGCACATTTCTTTTCATGTCTGCCACCTTTGCTGTAGGAGCTGCTTCAAGTTTCTTCTAGGTAGTATCGTTGCAGATGCATGATTTAAAGTCTTAAGCTGGGGGTGGGGATAATTATCTTTTCATTTAACAAGTGGAATGCATTGAAATGTGCAGTATTTTCACCCCTTTAAAAGGGTGAGAAAGGGGAAGAGAAGGAAGAGGTGTCTGTGTGATGTGAGCTGGATCTGAATCCTTTTTATGGGCCTGCTCTTTAAAACAAATAAGTTTGAGTTTTTGATCATTGAAGGGAAGACATCAAAACTAAGCTTTTCAAAAGTCATTGTGTCTGTTTCTCCCCTAATTATTGTTATGTCTTGAGAAATACATTTGAGTTTGCGTGTTTCTGGCAACATTGGGTTTGATGCTGGTTAGCATGTTGCTGAGAAGGCAGAGCAGTCAAAAGAAAACCTGTTAACGCTGGTGTGTATCAGAATGGTCTGGCTACTTACAGGAGGGAAGAAGCAGGCAAAGGGAAGTAAGTGGTGACATGGCAGGAGTTCTGCTGTAGAAGTGATCCTTTCAGGATCCATTACTAGTGCTGATCATTGCTGAGGAAACCGAGGCCTGATGCAGTTTATTTTTAAGACGATCACATAAGTATCCTGTTGGAAAGGTAGAGTGACGTAAAGTAGTATGGCAAAGCAGTGCTTTAAAAATTGTTGAAGCTGGACTCAATTCAAGGTAGTCTTTATGTGGACTTTATTTCTGTTCCCATATGTTTTGAGCTGTGTCCATGCTGAAGGATGGTATCTCTAGGCCCTTCCAGGCTATGCGAAACACAAAACTGCTTAAAGTCCCTTTTCCTGCTTTAAAGGACAGTAGCAAGAGGCAAGCACCTCAGATTGTGTCAGGAAATGGACCTTGTCTGTATGTAGTAATAAGTGATACCTTTTGAATGTGTCAGTAAAGTTTGCTTTTCTTCAGGGCAGATCATCCTGATGGCAAGGAAATACCCCTTTTCAGGCTGCATTGGGAGCCTGGGTACTGTGTCTGTCCTGTGAGGAGGGCAGTTCTGTTTACTAGGAGGAGTGGGGAGTTAACCAAATCCCCGCCTATCCCAGTCAGCTGCTAATTACTCTCCCACAACGTAGGATCTTTCCAATATTAATCTCTTGTGGCTACATGCTAAATTTCTCAAGTCTTAGGCAGCACTGGAGAAGGTTCTTGTGCCCTTGCTAACAGAATCTCTTTGTGATGTATCTTGAATGCATGAATGAGTTGAGGCATTAGGATAGTATGGTTCTGCTGTGGTGACTGCTTCTAACACTGCTGCTGTCACTGGTCTAACATAAATCCAAAATCAGAGAAATGAAATTCATTAGGAGTGACAGGTGATATTGAAGTTCTTGTTAGTGAAAGCAAGCTCAAGATGTGATTTCAGTTAAGTAGCTGGTTCCCTCTTTATTGAAAGAACTCTTCAAAGTAGAATGAGAGTTTGTGGTGCTTTGGCACGTGCTCACAGTTAACTTACATAGTTTGTGATACTACAAGTGTCATAAATGTGACATTTTACTTTGAGAAACTTAAAGCTATATTTAAGAGAAAGAATGTGAACTTACTGCCTATAGTTCTCTTTTTCTGACTGTCTGTGATAGTGAGTGTTGACAGATAAATTTTAGAGATCAGAATAAGACAAGATGTAGGAGAAGGGAATACAGGTGACCTCACCCTGATAAGTAACAGCTGTGTTAATTAACCAATACAGGTCAATATCAATA